>APFE031453825.1:0-30848 GCA_000404065.3 Pinus taeda
CGATTTGATGTAACATGCATCATTGGCTTATAGCTAGACCCAAGCATTGTTACAAGTTGGACTTCAAGTTATGTTGCACATGGAGAACTTGTACCTTAACGCACATCATTAGATTAGCATTCTTGATGTCATTGGTGCCATCTCAAGCCCCCATTAAGTACATGGTGGGGTTTATGACAGGTTAATCCTAATGTATTAACAGGTAAAGACACCTATCGACTCCAATTTCTTGCATTGAAATCAATGAGGGTCATTATTAATATAATAGATAGTTGTCGTATTGAGCATGGTCTAATAGGCCTTTCTTCTTTGGCTCGAGGCAACCTGTTGTGGAATGTTGTTATTATTGATGCCAAAGTTGGTTTTTGAACACTCTTAATATTCATCTATGGGTTGTATTAATTGAGAGCTCCAATAGACAAGACGCCTTGGAAGGAACATATAGAAGCTCAATCGTTGCAGTGTGGTCATGATGCCCCACTTTTGATGAAGGAATTAAATGATAAGATCAATGTTTTTGCAAGCAAGATCATCGTCCACATCCTGTCATTTCCAATAGTAAGTGGCATGTCACATAACTCCTCGTTGTTGAGGAGATATGCCTCATCAAATATGAAGCCTCGAAAGTGTGGTCATGGTTCCCTAATGGATGATTAAAGGCAACTTTATTTTTGGTCAAAATTTGGCATAAGAATACCATAAAAAATAAATAATGGTCATGGATCTTGGTTGTCATAAGGTATTTACCAAGTCGCTCACAAATAGGAATTTTTATGAGGTCAAAAGGATAATTTATTCATGGAGAAATCGACTCTAAAAGAAGGTTAAATTGGTCATGCATAATTTTGAATTTACAAATTTAAATCTACTTTAAGGACCTGTCCAATCCAATATTAATGGGACGTTTATGGAAATTCGACCCTCTTTCATGCCCCCTCATTAAGTATAAATAAGAGCTCAGTTAGCCTTCCAATACACATAATTATCAATGCTTATCTTCTAAAACTTTTTCGACCTCCTAAGGCCATAATAGTCATGTAGATCTATAGTTAGAGGCTGATTTTTTTAGTGTATTTGCGCTTATTGCTTTATCATTTTGGGTTGGTTATTCTCTAAGACAAATTCAATGTTTGAAGTGATTTCACACAAATCTAAGGCTTAATTTAGAGCTTCCTAAGGCCCTTTATGAGGCCTTATTTTGGGCTTCTTGATGCTCTATCTAAGGCCTGAGGCCTTGTTTTCGACCCTCCTGAGGCCCATTTCAAACATTGTTTTTGCACCTATTCAAAGACCTAATTTTGTCCCTCTCTTTGATAGAAATGTGCAGCATCTTCGCATTATTCTTGAGGCTAGTCTATGGACTTTTTTGGCCTTGATTTGAGGGCTTCTTTTAGCTTATTTCAAGGCTTACCTCAACATTTAAGACTTATCCTGAAGCAGACAGTGGCATCCCTTTTGAGATTGTTTTAGTGGAGATTTCAAGGAATTTTCAAAGGCATATTTGACCTATTCCAAAGGCTCATTTGAGGCAAGTTTTCGTTGGATCTATGGATAGTATGAAGGTCAGGTTTGAGACTTGGATTGGTGACTAAGAGAAATTTCAAGTTTTAATAGGCCAGAGAAGAGGGTCACATTAATGTGACAGCCTCACCCATGCTTCTCTCACAAAAATTCATTATAAATACCTTACAATAGAAACGAAATTTGGAAAAAGGGACCGAGTCTAAGGGACAAAGATTCTAGAGCTGAGGAGGAGGATTACTTGCTTGGGAAGTGAGGTTTTCTTGTGCAGAAAATCTGAATTGTTTGAACAACCATTAAAGGGTCAGTTGGTGCATATTCATAATGAATTGGCTCCTAAAGTAAATGGGTTGTTAAAAAAGGTAGAATGTCGATTTTGCTTGAAAATAATAACAAGAAACAAGGACAAAGGATCAAGAAAAGATTGCACATTGCATGCAGTAAGGATGATGCAGTAAATGTGAGCTAGGAAAAAGAAGACAAGGTAGGTGCGGGAAAAGAGAGGGAGGAAGGAAAGAAGGGCATTGGAATCCATGTTATAGGTAGGAGAGAAGAAACCCATTTTCAAGCACCCATAACGGGGAGAACATTGGTTCAATTATCATGTTGGAGAAAACAAAAGAGAAGAGAAAAGAAGGTGATTTAGTCCTCAGGTTCCCTGGAAGGTTGTGGGTTTAGTTTTTAGTCTTTGGAGCCCTATAACAACTTGGCGTTCCTCGAGGCTTTGGGTGGATATTGGATTCTTGGAGCCCTGTAACAACTTGAGTCCCTAGAGGCTATGGGTTGAGGCAAGGTCTTTGGAGCCTTGTAACAGCTTGGGTCCCTGGAGGTTGTGGATTGGGATGGAATCTCTAGAGCCTTGTGACAGCTTGGGTCCCCTAGAGGTTGTGGGTCAAGATAGTAGACTCTGGAACCCTTAACAACTTAGGACAAGGTAATTCTTGGAGTAACATCAAAGGAAGACTTGAATTAGGACCTTTATTTTACTATAATATTGTTGCAATTGATTCTGGACTCCCTGGAAGGGAGTGAATCACTGTGTGTGCACTTGGGATGAGGCAGAGAGAATTTGGACTCCCAATGCTTGAGGAAGAAGGTAGTAGAAAACTGGTGGGAATGAGGAAGGAGTCTCTCTATATTCCTTGTTTCAGTTGGTAGTCAATATTATATTCCCCCAAGCAAGTCCCTCAATCTCCGGAATCTAGCTCAGGGGTGACAGTAGCAAGTGAGATTGACTGCGGTTGTCTAAGGTTGGGTGGAAAGTCCTTGTCCCAGTCTTAGTTGCTTTGCAAAACTAAAGATAAGTATCCTTTTGTACTTATTACATGTTAAAGAATTTACGATTCATTTATGGTTGAAATGGCTCTGTATTTCTACACTATCATAGTATTATTAATGTGATGAACACATGGATACATTTCTCTGTGAAAATGGAACTTATAGTTATTATGAATAATTATTACATATATGCATATGTCACATCTATGAAATGAACAATGTTGATAGACAGGTAAAGCAAAGGTGTGCTTCTGGTCTAGAAACAAAGGGTTCGTTGAGATGTTGTTGATGTTGTTCATAACATACAATATGTAATTGAATGTCTAATGTTGTATATGATAAACTGATTGAGTTATAACCCTGTATTGAAAACATTAACTGTATGCCATGCTCATTTATGTCGTTAATAACATATATGTAAATGAAACAAAGATACTATGAAAAATTACAAGTAGTAGATCCATAAGGATCTGGCTTAAGAATATGAAAATAGTGGGTTTGGAGTATCTTTTATTAATCGAGAATTGTTACATCCATGACAACTTGCCTAGCAGGGTCTGTAATGGCTTACATTGGTTTATTTACCTAATTACAAGTCTATGAGATTGTAAAACGAGAGTTATCGCAATGCCGAGGAGCCTACTCCTCTTTGGAGCCGATGTAATCCTTGTATGCTTTACCTAAATGGCCTTCTAGACATGTAATATCAATTTCCTAGATGCCTTACATTAGCCTCAAGCCGTAACTGATTGGGAACAAGAAGGTTTTGCATAGCACCATAGAGCTGCTTGCATTCTAACAACGAAGTTAGGAACCCTCGGCGTGTGGTAGTAGGCATGAAGCCTTTCAATAGTTCATCGTAGGCCCACATCCGAGTGTGGTTGTAGGAGCGCCTACATCGACACCTCAAAATTTCCCTTACTTTGGAGCGGAGAATATATGAGGGTCAGGAACTCGTTGGAGAGTCTTTCGCCTAAACTCAAGAGGGGTAGTACTGTAGGGTGCGTTAGCAAGCCACTTTCGTTGTCATCGTCACTGAATGTCAATCTAGAGGTATATAAAACCCCTGCGATAGAGCCTTGAGAAGAGAAATCAATAGGAAGCGATCGGTGAGGGGTTGAGGTGAACTCTCTTGACACTTAGTAAGACTCAAGTTGGGACCATTGCAGGAGGTTGGGCAACATTCCTTTAGTTTGCCCATTGTGAAGCTTAAAGGTAAAACCTGATGCAGTGCAAGGATGACCTATCCCTGCACTTAAAGGGAAGCTCAGGTGACCTCATTCGTTTAGTGAGTCAGAACCATAGCCATAGAGATCTCTTATTGGTGCAGCCTTAATATTCCTCATTCAAAATTGGACGAAGAGGTGATGACATATCTCGAAGATAGAAACATGAAAGGTTTATCCCAGAAGATTGGGCTAAGCGATGGAGGGATCAACCGATACGAGATGATATCAACTAGATGAATCGGCTAACACGCCGGCCCCACAGGCATGTTAATGGCCAGTGGTGGACCCCTCAACAGACCATCTCGTTGGGCACACCCATGGCATTTTTGAAGGTTCATTCGTGAGAGAATGAGGTGGGTTGAGTGGGATGATGTGGTTAAGTTTCCATGAGCAACAATCAGTGCGAGGAGCTTGCAAGGGGGTGAACCCACTCGATTTAATAAAGGAAGCAACAGAAAAGGAGGCACATTGTTTGCAATGCAAATTTTTAAAGACAAGAAAATTGACAAAGCAGGGAAGACGAGGAAGTTGAGCTGCTATAGAGACACCTTGTTTTGCAACAGTTTGCAAATTTCTTCCCAATGGAGTTTCCTGGACTACCTCCTCATCAAGAGACAACTTTCACTATTGAATTGGTACTTGGAGCAGCACTAGCATCCAAGCCACCATATAGGATGAGCACCCCATAGTTGATCGAGCTAAAATTTTAGCTAAAAGAGATGTCTGACAAGGGCTACATTAGGCCAAGCATGTCTCCATGGGGGGCACCTGTATTATTTGTAAAGAAGAAAGATGGAACCCTTTGATTATGCATTGATTACAGGCAGCTGAATAAGGTAACCATCAAGAATCGATACCTCTTGCCAAAGATTGATGATCTCTTTGATCAGTTGAGGGGAGCAACAATTTTCTCTAAGATTGACTTGAGGTTAGGCTACCATCAAGTAATAATTAAAGCAGAATACATTCATAAAACTACTTTAAGGACAAGATATGGGCACTATGATTTTGTAGTGGTACCCTTTGGGCTTACTAATGCCCCTGCCATGTTCATGAGCTTAATGAACAATTTGTTATGCCCTTACCTGGACAAATTTGTCATCATGTTTGTTGATGACATACTAGTGTACTAGAAGACAAAATAAGAGCATGAGGAGCACCTAGATGCAGTGCTACAATTGTCGAGGGAGCATAAGCTTTATGCAAAGCTCAATAATTGTGATTTATTCTAATGACAAATACATTATTTAGGGCATATTGTCTCCAAGGAAGGGATCTCAGTTGGTCTTGAAAAAATCAAGACCATAATGGAGTGGCCAACTCCAAGGAATGGAACTGAAGTTAGATCAGTCATGGGCTTGGTAGGATATTAAAGGAGATTTATCAGAATTTTTTCCTGGATATTCCATCCCATCACAGCCTTGCAAAGAAAAGGAAAAATATTTGAATGGAATGTACATTGTGTAGAAAGCTTTGAACAACTAATAGAATTACTCACCAACATAAAAGTGTTAAGAATTGCAGATCCTCACAAGGATTTCGTGGTTTGTACACACACCTGCAAGGAAGGACTCGGTAGAGTCCTAATGCAGGAAGGGAAGGTAGTATGCTATGAGTCCAGGAAATTAAATGAACATGAGGTGAATTATGTAATCCATGATTTAGAGTTGGTTGCCATCATTCATGCTTTAAAGATGTGGAGGCATTACCTCCTTGGTAGAAAAATTACACTCATGGCACACCATATTGGACTCAAGTATTTGTTTGGGAAACCCAAGTTGAATGCTAGGCAAGCAAGATGGCTAGCTACGTTCAATGATTTTGATTTTAAAATTAATTACATAAAGGGTGAGGAAAACTAGGTTGTCGATGCGTTAAGAAGAAGAATTCAAGTGAATAACTTGGAAGTTGTAATCTCCTATAAAATAGATCTAGTAGAGAGGGTCAAAAGTGGTGGGTAGAAAGATGAAAAATTTTAGCAAGTGAAAGAGAAATTGTTGTAAAGAGGTGAGGATGAAGAATATCACCTCACTAAGCACAACCTAATCAAGTTTAAAAACAAAATTTATGCACCTAACAATGATGAAATAAAAAGAATGATAATGAAAGAGTTCCATGTTAATCATTATTTAGGCCATCAAAAGTATCAAAAGACACTTGTAGCCATTAAAAAGTACTACTATTGGCCAAACCTCAAGAAGGAAGTGGTCGATTTTGTGGAAAAATGCATAAAATGCTTGCAGGTGAAGGTCGAGTGCAAGTATCGAGCAGGGTTGTTGCAGCCTAATCCCATTATGGAATGGAAGTGGGAGGTAATTTATATGGATTTAATAACAGGCCCTGCCTAAAATTACTAAGCAACATGACACAATCGTGGTAGTGGTTGACAAGCTAAGTAAGGTGGTCCATTTTGTGACAATTAATTCCACTAATTATGCTAGTGATGTAGCACAAATCTTCATAAAGGTGATCTAGACTTATGCAGAAACACAATAAAAGACAAATATACACCTAAACATAGAAATGTAGAAGAAATAAAACTTCATTTAATTAATATCAAAGAACTCAAATGTGCTTACATACACAATGGAAATAAACTAGCTCGACGATGGTAACTTATCTCTAAGAAGAGATGTGGCAGCTACATACTCTTGAATTGTGTTACAATGAGGCTCAAGGGCCTTTTTATTATTGAACAACAAGGGAAAACCCTAGCCCATGATATTAAACACTAAGAGTTTGTGGGCCCTATCGGGCTTAGTTGGGCAACCAACTTCCCGAGGTCGTAACTTGGTCATATGATCTCCGTTTGGCGTGTATGATACCTCTTTGGAAAGATCTCTCCAAGTACTATAGCATTTTCTATGGTCACTTTCCTATGGGTTTGGGCTTGCTATTAACCTAAAAATAACACCTTTTAGGGGATCAAAACAGCTCTAGAAGTTTAGGACCCGAAAAAACTGCTAAAAATAGTAAATTATGCTATAATCAAGGAAACATATGAAACTAACTGTATGTCTAGGTGAAATAGGTGGGTTGCCACTAATATCCACCAGGATCAGTCCTCCCCCTTAGGAAGTGACGGTCCCCATTGCATGTAGTGCCACCATGAGGTGAGGAAATTTCTGTTGAACCTGGTCCTTGGTGAAGGAGTTGGCCTACTTTGACAACTTGATATAGCTGGATCCTCAGCTAGCGAGTGTTCTTAATCTATGTGTCCATGATCTTGTCAGTTGTGGCTTGCTCATTGCAACTTGGGTTGAGATCTCTTGGTGTCAGTTTCTCTGCAATGTCAAATGTATCCAATAATGGAGGAAAGTATGGTTGCAACAGGTCCACATTGAATATTGGGTGCAGACCAACGAAAGATGGAATGTTAAGCTTGAAGTCATTGTCCCCTACAACATTGGTTATGGTGTATGATCCATATCGGAGTGGGTGAAGCATGAGGTGGGGCCCAACGAGGCGCTCCTTTTGTAAATGTAACCTAACTTTGTCGCCGACTTGGAACTTGTGTGGCACTCGATGATGATCATGACACTACCTATACTTAGCATTAGCTCTATCGAATACGTCATGGACCTACTGGTGGATGTGCTAAATACGCTCAATGAAGTTGTTAGCAATGTCATATTTGGACTAGACATGAGTCGAATGTGCTTGAGTAGCTGCAAATGGTATGACCACATCAATGGGACATAGTGGTTGGAATCCCAACCCCACCTCAAAAGGGTTGTAGCCAGTGGAGCTATGGAGAGCTCTATTGTAGCTGTGCTGGACATAGGGGAGGCTTTTATCCCTTGTTCGTGGATGTTTCAAGTTGTACATGCGTAAAATGTGCACAATCATCCTATTGATGACCTTTGTTTGGCCATCAGTTTGGGGGTGGAAGGTTGTGGACTTCGTGAGCTTGGTATCCAACATTGACCAGAGGCTTGACCAAAATGTACTGAGTAATTTGTTGTCTCGATATGAGGTAATGGACAGTGGGATCCCAAAATGTACCCACACTCATTCAATAAGAGTTTAGCAATGGTTTTCGTTGTGATACTCTTCTTGCAAGTTGCCATGTTGGCCATCTTAGAGAATACGTCGACGACCACGAACACACAGTCATTGCCATGCATAATAGAAAGAAATCCTGACATGTAATCCATGGAGATGGATTCCGAAGGTCGACTAGGAGTAGGCATAGGATTATTCAAGCCTTGCTTCTTGATTATTGGTTTGTCAATGGCACAGGTAGTGCAAGATCTTATATACTTTCCAACATCTTGTCAAAGGTTCGGCCAATAAAAATACTTCTGTAGCATTGCCACTATTTTCTCTACCCCGAAGTGTCCAACTACCCAACTGTAGTGCACTTCCCAAATCACTTGGAACACTCGCTTGTAGGAACACGTAGGTGTTCCATGTGGCATAAAAATACGTCTGGAGGTGAAAATATGGAACTTGCTTGCCTTTAAGGAGGATCTGGCAGCTGTCATTGAATTTTGGATCACTCGTGTAAAGATGTGGTCACCTTGAAGTCTCATATCCATGAGAGTCGAGCATAGTGGTTAGTGCCATGACCGGTGGTCGGCTGAGACAGTTTGCAATATTATTGGTGCTACCCTTTTTATACATGATTTTCAAATGGAAATGTTGGAAATATGTGGACCATTTCTGATGATGATTGTTCTTCAACTTCCCTTGTGTCTGTATGAACTGTAGGGGTCGATGATTTGTGTGGAAGACCATTTCCTTCCCCAAAATGTAATGCTTCCATTGTCAGCATGCTTGCACAATAGAATACATCTCTTTGTCATAAGTGATATACTTTTGGACTGTAGGTTTTAACCTTGTATAAAAATTACTTGCAAGTGAATTAATAAAAATAGAAAATAAACAATGGTAAGAGCATAAACCATAAACATGTATACACAAAGATTTCCCCTGGATCCCGAAACTGGGACTACCAAATTGATTTTTCATTATATTCCTTTCAATTTTACAATACATATATATACGTGTCAAAGCATCCATAAACCCCAACCCGTTAACCTTGGATTAGAACATAACCATAGTTCCCTTGATCAAATCTACAAAATACCATGGGTAGAAAACCATCATGCCCAAGACCATGTGCAAAATCCATGCACAAAACCATAGGCTAGTCCTAGAAAGAATATAACACACACCCAACACAGACTATATTTGAAAGTGTCTCACTATGATATGCCATTGGATGCCCCTGTTGAGTAAGAACTGCACCAATAGCATAGTTGGAGGTGTCTATCTCAATTTCACATGGTTGTTATAGGTCTGGAAATGTGAGCACTGGTGCATAGCAGAGGCGATGCTTCAACTCGACATTTCCTTCAACACTCCCTCCTAACTAGGGAGGTATTGATACAACATTACAAGGTGTTTGGCTATGTTTCAAACTTGAAGTATTCACATAAGAGAAACCAGATTCGAAATCCATTTGTTATAGCATCATAGTAACCAACATTATTACCACAACAAGGCCTTGACTGATAGCTCTATCTCTCAATAGATCATAGCACAATGTTGGCGAGACCAATGACTTATAGACACCTTTGTCATTGTCTCTTAAGGTACATACCCACCCGGGTGTTCACTGAGTATGACCTTTTAGGACTATTCTTATCTTGGGTTCTTAGCCCTCAAAGAATATCGATCCTCTTGCCTACTCTTATGTTGGATTCCCTACACATCTTCAAAGAGTATTGGATGCCAAATGATTACCCAATCCTCCCATTCTTTCTTCCCAAGTGGAGACAATAATGTTGTGTCTATCTCTTCCTCTCAATTGAGGAAGACATGCCCAAATATCCTTTGACAAGGTACTTGTCCAAGTTCCTTTTTAATTGGGAACTTGTTATAACTCCCTCTTAGTTAGGGACTTGTCCATTCATCAACAACTTCTTCTTGATGGGTCCTCCAACTGCTTGATCTCCTTCCTTCCTTTGATTTCATGAAGTCCTTGGTCGGTGTTACACAAAAATATCGTCACCATGACTATTTGCAGTCAGTATGGGTCCATCATCACTTATACTGGCCTCTTAAGCAAGTCTCAGGCCTTAGCTCTTCATGTCAAGCTTTGCAAATGAGAGAAAGACATTGAAAATCAATAAAACTCAGGTTCCACACTTTCTCTCACTTTTGCCTGCGGGCCCGCACTCTTTGTTCATATTACCTGCGTATCTGCATGCTTTGTTTGTAAAGGGGTGGGTGCGTACCCCTGTAAAAGTCAAAAAGGTGCAAGTTTATTCTAAAAAACTCATTTTGGGTTAATTCTAGATGTTTCTAGAAGGAATTTTGACGTGGATTGTTCGCTCCAAGGTGGTTCATGCATCCCAAAAGAGAAGGAGCTAATCCCTTGATAGGAGGAGCTATCCCTTTGAAGGAGGGCTTTATCCCTTTGAAGGAGGACCTAGTAACTTCCCTCCATTGCACTATAAATTAAGGCATTGGGTTAGTGGCTAGAGAGGTTAAAAGCTGAACATTTTTTAGGGTAAATGCTGATGAAATCAAGACTTCCTAGTTAAACTTAAGGAGAGACCACATACCTTTTGGTTTCATTAGGAAGTGAGTGAAACTTGTCAAAGTAGAGGAGACTTCTTGTCGGACCCTGGGAGGAGCTTGTACAGCATTAAGGCACAGGTTCTAAAGTTCTTCTTTCATTTGAATTAATACAACAGATTCATTTTTCTCAACAAATTGTCTTATGTGGTTTGTTTCATAATCTCCTTGATCATTATGATGAATATGCTTTATGATATTGCCTTTTCAGGTGCTATTTAATTTGTTTGCTTGTTTGTTTTTGCAGAATTACACTTCAAGGAAGCTCATTTGGAGCGAGGGAGCGAGGCTTCCACAAACTTGCATTGGACCCAAGGTAGGCCTAAAACAATTGTTTGCCTTTGTTTTTAATTGCATATTTAGAGAAAGATAGTTTTTGATTGGCTTGCTTGTCACTAGATACCTTTAGATACTAGGGAGGTCGATCTTGTCCGCAACCTCGACTCATTCCGTGTGACAGTGCTGCAAACTATATTTTGGGCATGGAAATTAAAAGAGATTAGGCAAAGAGGAAGCTTTGGTTAAACTAGAGGAAGTATGTCCAAACAATACTACATAGGTTTAATATGTAGGATAGTAAACCAATGAAGGTTCCTATTCCTAGATGTGTAAATTTATCTGTTGAATAGTGTCCTAAGACACAAGAAGAGGAAGGGGATATGTCCCATGTTACATATGCAAGTGTAGTCGGTACTCTGATGTATGCGATGGTCTGTACTAGACCAGACATTTTACATGCAGTGGGAGTATTGAGAAGGTTTATGTCAAAACTAGGGAAGGAGAATTGGACAATAGTGAAGCAGGTTTTTAGGTATTTGCGTGGCACTAGTGATTATGGTTTGTGCTACCAAGGAAGAATAGGATTGGACATAGTTTTGGATATTTGTGGCTTTGTTGATGTAGACTAGGTTGGAGTTTTGGATCAGAGAAGATCTATAAGTGGGTATGTGTTTAACCTATTTTGAGGTGCAGTCAGTTGGATAAGTAAGAAATAATATGTAGTGGCACTATTAACTGCAATGGCAAAATACATGGCAGCCACTCATGTAAGCAAGGAAGCAGTTTGGTTGCAAAGATTGTGTTCAAGTATGGGTTTAGTATAGGGAGCTATAAGGATAAAAAATGATAGCCAAAGTGCAATTTTATTGGAAAAGAACCATGCTTACCATTCAAAGACAAAGCACATTGATGTTCAATATCACTTTGTGAGGGATATGATAAAAGACAAAAAGGTGTTGCTGGTAAATATGGACACTTTGAAGAATAATGTAGATGCATTGGCAAAATCTATCAGCTCTGAGAAGTTCTCTTGGTGTAGAGAAACAATGGATGTTGCAGGGTTGGATAAATGACTAAGCTCTCCTGTGGCCCCATGTGGAAAGAAAACAAGTGGGAGAATGTTGTGTTATGTTATATTCTTTCCATGACTAGCCACCCTAGTTAACTGGGGGGTTAGAGGGGGGTGGGTAGCCCCCCTCTACAGGGTGCAGGGCAGCGCTCTGGGAAATTTTTTTTGGACCCTATATTAAGTGGGCGGACCTACCTATGGTTTTATGCGTGGTTTTGGGCACGATGGTTTTCGGTCCATGGTATTGGATGCTTCGGCATGTATAAATATGTATTGTAACATTGAAAGGAACACAATGAAAAATCAAGCTGGTAGTCTTGATTTTGAGATCCAGGGTAATATCTCTGTGTATCTTTTTTTTATGTGTTATGCTCTTGCCTTTATTTATTTTCTGTTTTTTAGAAATTCACATGTAGGTAATTTTTGTACGGGGTTAAAACCTACACCAGCATATTTAACCCTTTATCTATGGTGTCCACATCTATTTGACCCTCAAATATGATAATGTCAAAGTTAACTTGTATGTTAAAGGGTGTGGTGCTTCTAGAGTAGCTGCTGGAATTAGATGCATCTTCCTTGGGTAGTCGTTGAAGGATTTGGGAAAAGTTTTCCATCGTTTCATTCCTCTATCACTTAAAGGCTTCTTTAAGAAATATTTTGAAAGGATCTCGTGCTACCTCATCTTTCTTTTCTTCTGCAATGGAAGGTCGTCGGTTTTTGCGAGGCTAGTCTTGTAAAGGTTCGACCAATTCAAGCCCTAACTCCTTATATCCGGACCTTGTTGGGGAAATGCAAAGAAAAACAGAGAAAGAGGAAACCGCTCTGATACCACTGATTTGAATTTAAAAGGAATGCAGAAAATTATAGATAAAACCATAAATACAGAGATGTAGCAGAAACAACACTTCATTTCATTAATATCAAATACTCAAATTCTTACAAACATAATGGAAATAAGACTAGCTCAGGTGATGGTAGCTTATCTCTGAGAAGATGTGGTGGCTACATTCCTCTAAACAGTGTTACAATGAGACTCAAGGGCCTATTTATTGTCGACAAATAATGGAAAACCCTAAACATCTAAAAACCTAACCCTAGGAGATGAAGCACCAAAACTATGGGCCCTGTTTGGGTAAATTGGTACATCAAATTCTCGAGGTCGTAACTTTGGCATATAATCTTCGTTTCACTTGCATATACCTCGTTAGAAATATATATCAGAGGAATACAACTTCCAACCAGTAAACATTGGTAAACAAACCTTGTTGCCCCTGATTTTCCCAAAAAACATCATTTAGGGCCTCAAAATGGCTCCATAAGTTTACGATCCAAAAAACTACCAAAAATAGTAAATTGTGCTAAGGAAACTCAAAAAAGGAAAGAAATAGTGGTGGGGGTCCCAGTGGAATAGGCAGGTTGCTACCAACATCCACCTAGATCAACAAGAACATACATAGTATAATTCAAACATAAAATACATGATAGATCAAGGAGCATCATTCTAAATGAATAAAGATTTATACATTTATGGAAAGCAAACACCAGATGTATTTATTAATGAATAAAAAATGGAAGCATACAACCATTGGCTTGATGTATGAGACCTCCTATGTAGTCAATTTCCAATTCGAATCCAATACCATTCAAGCACTCCTTCTCCTTAATTAGATGGGAAATATTTGGGCATAAGTTAAGCATAGGAATGTAGGTAAGCAATGACCAACCATTTGGTGATGGAAGGGATTTGATTTATAGGAAAGAAGAGGGAGTTAGGTATCCATAAAAGAGGGAGGAAGGTCAAAATCTCAAGGGGAAGATCCCTGAAGATAGGATCAAGAAGTCAAAATGAGAGAGCTCATCCATATATCTATCCAACAACATCCAGCTTGTTGTTCTTGAGGATTCTAGTAGGCAAAGTTTCTCCTCCACTTTAGGAAGGAATGCCAGAAGAGGTTCATTGTGGGTTTTCAAATCAAAATCCAGGCTGGTAGTGCTAAGTCATTATGCTGCAACAGGCCATCATCATGGGCTAGTGGTAGTGCATTTTATATAGTAAAATGACCCCCTCATCAGCTCAGAGGGGAAAGACATGACAGCTGAAGCAAAGACCACAATCACAAGCCTTGTTTCCACATTAATGTTGGATAAACACTGACAAAATGCTTTATAAAGCTTCTTTGCAAGCCTAAGGGAGTGTTAGTGACCCTATTAACTCTAGTTGTTGGTTCAAGAACAATGTTAGTGGATCCTAGTGAGCATCTAGAGGTGAAAGGAGCGAATTGACTCATAAATATCTCTATATTCCCTCCTAAATCTACTCAGAAAAGCAAGAAAAAATCTCAAGTTCGACCTATTTGTGGGATTTCTAAATCCTAATGGAGGAAAATGGGAAAGAGCTGAAAAGAATGGCAACATCACTGCTTTTACCTTAAGATACTCATGGATGAACTTGGAAACCCTAACTCAATTGCTACATAAGAAAACCAAGGGCTATGGTGATAGAGGTCAGATCATTTGAAAGGATAGGTTACTTGATTGTTGAGCATAGTCACAAATCTAAGCATAAGAAGTTGGTAAGAAGGGAGAGAGAGAGAGAGAGAGATGCTGGAGGGGTAAGGGAAGGCTGATGAAAAAAATGGCTGTAATCACTCTTCCAACATTAACACAGAACTACAGTTGTATTGTCTACTTCGTGGTGTTGGCACTATCATTCATTTACTTGTTTTTCCAATACCTTTTAGCACGAGTAGCTTAGTTATATGTAACTAGATGTCTTTTATATATTCATGTATTAGTTATCAAGGTTGCGTGTTGTGATTATGCCTGTCTCTACTATGTGTAGGACTTGATCTGGAGTCAGCTTAGGGGATTTCCACCTAGCTGCATTGTGCTCTCCAAAAAATTTGTCTTGCTTTCATAGTTAGTTATTGTTTATGGACATGCATGTAAATTTGTGACAGTTGCAGATAATATTATAGTCTGCCAAAGGTCCCGAGAAGACTTTTGAGGGTATCTCCATTCTCCATACACCATGCATTTTATCCTATAGTAGAAATGGCAACTCCACTCAGGACTATACATTTAGTTCCTAGTTCACCTGGACAGTTCTCAGTTTCCTCCTCCTTCTAAGACCTCCATATACTTTTGCCTTCCTTCCCTAGCCCATCAAGACCTTGCTGCATTCTTCCCTCACATATTCAACCTTGGATCTGATCCTAAAAGCCTTGTTTTGAACTATTTTCCCACACTAACGCAGGTTAGCAGAGTAAACTGAGCTTTATAAAGCTTTGTGTCTGCACAAGTAGTGCATTAGTGGACCCAGTAACTCTTTGTGGCCACTGCTATAGAGCGTTAGTCCCACAAATTTTGACATGCAGCTATGTTTGTAAACTCAAAGGGATGGGAAACCTACTCATGGACTGAAAGAGGATTTGCAGCTACATTTTGTTAACAAGATCTGTGTCCTAAGAGATTTTTTTTAGGAAATAAGTTTTCTTTTCTTTCTTAAAAAGTTTTTATGAAAGAAAAATCAACAATTTTTTTATTCATTCTTTTGCTTAGCTCGGTAAATCTGCTTTATTTTGGTTTCAAATAGTTATTAGAAAGCATCGGAAATATTTCTGTTGGTTATGCATATGTTATAATGACTAGGATGCATGGAACAAATATGAATATGTGAAAGACTCTCACCTGTAGAATACAACTTGTTTCATCGAATTGAATATTTTTTTAAGAATTGTCTTTTGCATGATTTTTTGTCAAAGTCCCGCCACATTTCATACAACAACACCCCTACCGAAGACACTAAAAAAATACTCATAAAATTTACCTAAAATCAATCAATCTATTTATTGAGCAAACAAACATTAGTTCAAGCTAGGATCTTGGGATAGGTAGTGTGAGTAAACTGCCCAAGATCAGAAACCAACACCAGTGTCATTAAAAGACAGAAAATTCCTTCTGCACTCATACTACTGGGACCACTCCAGTAAAAGTAGAGCTAAATACAAGACAACATTGGATTATAAGTGAAGGTAGCCCACCTTCTCTTAGAACTCCTTTAAGTATTCTATGTATTGGGGATCCCTTTGGGGATTTTGAAGCTGAGTCCGGGACTCAGATATCCTACCCACATAGCGTACTGTCTGCGACAATGTCCCCCCAGTGGTGTTTGTGTTCTGAGGTATCCTTAGTGGCGAAACTTTTAGGGACTTACACAAGGTGATTGGGGTGGGCTACCCTGGTATCTAACACAAACGGACCTACCTTGTCTTCAGTTTTTGGGAGGGTTCTCATCTTTGCGAGAGTACTTGGCCTCTCAATTTGAGGTTTGGGCGAAGCTCTAGAGTAACCATAACTGTAAATTTGGCCAACCCTCTCTGTTATTCATTGTGATACTGGGTTTCATCTCCAGTGATCGATGCTTATTAGACAGTGTCATTTCCCTCTGTTTGCTGATTGATCCACTTAGTGTATTTTTTATATTTTTTCGGCACCTGAGTGTTATCATTGAGACTTTAACAAATATCATAATAACATTTATTGATAAAATTTAACGGTCACCATGGCTACATCTGGCCCTCGTCGTCAATCTAGATGATTTCTAGGACTTCCTCCACTTATTGTGGAAGATCCGTCGAGCTCCAATGAACCGGATTCCCCATCTTTTGGAAATCTGTCTCCAAGATCTCACATGGAATCTGTTTGGACCACCGACAACTAAAGCTTACCGTAGGATTTATTTACTGCAAGATTTCTTCCTCCCTTTAACCCTTCGCTCACGAATCTGTTGGACCCACTCTTGGTTCCTATGGAACCTGTACTCCCTGTTTCTTTAGTTGGAACATTTCCATCCATCACGTCAACAACTAATGGGTCGTGGAACTTTGTGGACTCTTTTTGCCCCCCACCACTTCCCCAGTCGAAAATCACCACCACACCATTGATGGTAAACCCTGCTATTCCATTTGTCCCAGGTAAAAACCCTCACATGACACCCTCCATGAGTGGAACCAAGCCTATGCTTGATTCCACCCCTTTAGTGTCAAACTCTATACCTTTGACAAGTGGTACATACAAAACTCCTTATAATGCTCAATATAGCATAGTTAGCGCAGGTCCCCTCAACCAACAATATGGTTGGCATTCATTGTAGAGTTCAAACCCGTAGATTCAAGTATCTGGCAGCACTCCCAATATGCATATACCAGTCGGGAACGTAACAGTTCCCTGCCCATTTTTAGGCATGCATGGTCAGTCAATGATTTACATGAGTGCTCCTTATGTCAATCAAGGACATATGGTTAGTTCTGTAGTGGGCGGGAATCCTCAAGGACATCCCAACCAATTCATGGGGGCACCCTATCCACAATACCAAATGAGTCAAGGGGGCACTACTTATCTTGGGGGAAATTTTATACCCCAACATCACAATCCCCATGGGAATCCACATTACAACACCATATCCAAAGGCAACTACTATACCACGCAACCTATGTATAATATTGGGACTCAAACGATGGGAGGAAAGAAAGGATCCTCAAGTCATATGTCATCGCTTTGGTCCGAGTCAGGGGCACCTCACACTCTGCCTTTCTTGACAATGTTGGATATCCCCGACTTGTACAAACTTACAAATGACCCCGTCTATCATAACTTACATTGGCCACCAATCCCACATAAAATACCAACAGACATCCCCAAGTTCGAAGGGAAACAAGGGGAGGATCTAGGCACCCATATCACCACCTATCATCTTTGGTTTGTTTCTAACTCAATGGTGGATTATAGTGTCTGGTTACATCTTTTCCCCACACTCTCAATGACAATGCAACCAAGTGGTACATTGAGTTACCACGCGTGTTAGTAAATACCTTCGGTGCCCTAGCGATGGAATTCTTAAAGCACTTCCAGCTACCCATCCGCTATGAGACTGGGATGAAACTCCTCACTTCATTATTTCAGGATACCGCCACCCACATCTATGATCATATACATGAATGGAGATGTAGGCGGAGGTTAGTCAAAACTCCCCTCCTAGACTATCTCTTAGCAGACTAGTTCTACAAGTCCCTACTCCCTCAAATCACTAAAGATGTCACCTTAGGTGGTACGGTCATAGAAGACCAATCCATACGTCATGCCCAACACTTAGATCTGATATATTCATAGTCTAGCACTCTGTACGATGTAATCCCTAATGCCCCTCGCAACTCCAATGCTTCCGCTACTCAGCACCCCAGAGTGCACTCCGATGGGATTATCGTCGCAACCTCTGGGGCTGCTGTAAAACAAATCAGCAGTCACATTGCCCAAATGTCAGTGGACCACTCTACCAGATTGACTTCTCTTCCTACCACTGTGATAAAGTCTATGCAGTCTACGCAAACACTTGATGGTAAGAACAAGAGGAACAAGAAAATGACTGCTCCTTGTGAGGATTAGTCAACAAAGCAGCAAAACCAAAAGCATAAGGATGTTGTGCCTCGTGACGATGGAAAGGATAAACCCACCCAATTCCCTTGCAAAATATGTGCACGCCACATGACATATATGTGTCTGCGTCTTCAGGAATGCACAGATTTCATTGCTAAAAAGGATACTAGTAGGACCCCCGTCGTCCTAAATAATCCTTTCCTCGCTTAGCAGCAGCAACACATTATTGCAAACCAACCCCAACCCCCAAAAGGGGGAAATGGTGGTTTGCAACATCCTTCAGCTAGTGAAGGACCCTCTACTATTTACACCTTTGAAAAGGTAGATCTACAAATAGGAACCAAATCCTATGGAGCTCCTATCACTCATGCAGAGGAACCTTCCTCAAGTCAAAACACATCGCTGCCCAACAATTTGCATATCGAAAGGCTGATCGCTGACCTTGTGATTTTCCCTCCTAAATGGGCACTTCAACGCACAACACACAATACATCTGCACGTGCCACCCAAAACTACAACATTATAGAAGATTTGGTGCAAGCACCTGCAGTTATGTCAACCCTTGAAGTATTACAAACATGTCCAACGCAAATGAAAGCTTTTCTTTCAGCTATTGGTGGTATCAACCTAGAGGATTCCATGCTTGCAATTTTCGACATGGAAAAGTGTAAACCTCCCCTTTCCCACTAGCTTGCATTTTAGGTGCAATTTTTTTCAAAAGGTAAAGGTATACACAGAGTTGTCATCGACGAAGGTGCTTCTACCTACGTCATGTTAGCTTCATGTTGGCTCGCTTCGGGTTCTCCAACCCTATCCTAGTCATCGAATTCCATTAAAGCTTTCGACGACCACACTTTCATTCCAAAAGGTTACCTAGCTAGCTACCCCATCACCTTGAGTGGGAAAATTGTAACGGTGGATATCGAAGTCATGGATCATAAACTTGACTATAATCTTCTTTTGAGCCGCAGTTGGACTTGTGCCATGAATTCCATTGTGTCTTCAGTCTTCTGTATCATCCTATTTCCCTTAGATGGAAAGATAGTCATAGTGGACTAGCTGTCCTTTTGCACCCCAGACTACTCCCCGATACCTAGTAGCTATATACCCTTAGTGGGTGGTGCACCTCACTCTTACGTTAGTATTGGTAGTGGTATATTGAAGGGCTCTTCCCTGATGGGTTGTTTCCCTCTTCTGTTGCCCATGGTTCCACAGATGATCTCTATGGTTTCATCCATTCCTCACGAACCAACCGATCCTTGGATCCTCCCAGCCCCTTCGAACATTGACACTTACGGAGAACAAATGCCACTGTCACCAATTGAATTGGCCTACCAGGCCATTCAATCTGCATCTGATTCTCCGGTCACTTTGGTCATGGCCAACGGTACCACTTCCCCTCCCATAAATTCTCCTTCTTTCGATCCACTCAATCATGTCCTACCTACGGATGAAGCTATTAGGGAAATCACAAGTTTAGAAGAGTGACCTTGGGAGGAATCGCACCATCATTTTTCTATATCTGATTCAGACATGATACCTCTTCAAATCCTGTCACCTGACATACCAGAAATCAATTCCTCACCTTATACGACTATCCAAACTTTGGAGGTGGAAGGAAACATGGGCAATATTTCAAAGACATTTCTCATCAATATTTCTGTCACGACAGGAATTGTGGAAAACATACATATTGGAGCCAATCACAATCCTGAGGAAATTGTGAGCTTCACCTGCCCTTTTAAGAACTTCTGTGATGTTTTCCCTTGGTCTTATGAGGAAATGAATGGCATAGATTCTTCTATTGTCAAGCATGAGATCAAGAAAGATCGAGCATTCTTTTTATGGTATTTTTCTTGCTCATTAATCTGAAAAATCCTCAAGTCTCCTTTCTCAAGCTCGTTAAACTACCACGAAGAAGATCGAGCTTTCTGTTTATGGTATTTTTCTTGCTCTTTAATCCAAAAAATCATCGGGTCTCCTTCTTCGGGCTCCTTAAACTACCACAAAGAAGGTTGAGCATTCTTTTTATGGTATTTTTCTTGTTTGTTAATCCGAAAAACTTCGAGTCTCCTTCTTTGGGCTCGTTAAACTACTACAAAGAAGATATGAGCGCTTTCTTTTATGGGATATTTTCTCAATCTAAAAACTAAAAAATCCCCGAGTTCTTCATTGTTAGGCTCGTTAAACACATATGACAATGGTCCAAGCAACTCTTTTTTCCTCTTTTTCTAGCTCATTAAACTGAAAAAGATCATTAGAGCATTCTTTTTAGTTGCTTTTTTCTCGCTCATGAAATTGAAAAAATCAAGATTTTTTTCTTTAGGCTCATTAAAACATTTATAAAGATGATCCAAGCATTCTTTTAGGTAGTTTTCTCGCTCGTTAAACTAAAAAAACCTGAGTTTTAATTACCGGGCTCATTAAAAATCTACGGCAACAACCAGAGCACTTGCTTTTTTGGGACCATTTCTTGCTCTTAAATCGAAAAAATCCTTGAGTTTTTTCCCTTCTTTGGGTTCGTTTAATCTACAAAGAAGTAATGAGAAGTTATTTTACCTCTTTTTCCTTGCTCAATAAACTGAAAAAAATACCTTGAGTTTTCTTCATTTGACTCGTTAAAATTTGATGAAGGTATTGTGTTTATTGTCGCGCGACTCATTAAAAATTCATGACGAAAAACGAGTTTAGTCCATCTCTTCATACTCGTAAGAAAATTAGTTCTACATCTATTGAACATAGGTTTCCCTTTATCCAGATTCAATAGATTAACTCACGAGGTATACTATTAACCTTTTGCTGCACTCAGTTAATAGCTATGAAAAAGGGACCACCCTGGAGTCATTCTTTATGATCTTTTTAGACTCTCTAAATATGAAAATACCACCGAGTTGTCTCATCTAGACCCATTAAATTAAATAGATAAGGTATAGAGTCTCTCTTTATACGATCCTTTTCAGAGTCTCAAAACATGAAAAGATTGATGAGTTTTCCTTTCTCGACTCGTTAAACTAATTAGATAGGGAATAGAGTTGCTCTTTTGGAAATCCTTTTCATACTCTTAAAATATCAAAAAATCAATGAGTTTACCCGTCTGGACCCACTAAACTAATCAGACACGGAAAGTAGACAATACAACTACATTCAGTATTAGAAAGCGTGGTTTGGCATCAGTCTTTCCCTTGAACATGGTACTCCCTCAGATAAACCTTCCTTGTGACGACCTCATATGACTCCTACCATCCTATGAGTTTTAGCCTAAAAACCCCGATGTTATTGCATCTCTATGTCCTGACACTCTTTGGTGTTCATCAATTTAGTGTTGCATGGTTAAAACCATTTTCGTGCCTTCTATTGTTCAAGGGTTAACATTTTGTTTCCTCCATCAACCCATCAAGTATATCCTTTCATCATGCCCTTTGTCGTTTAGACCCAATTCTCAAAGATTCCTCAAAAAACAAATCATTCTTGTCTTGTTTCATGTCAATTGATGTAGTACACATTATTGCCTACCTTTTGAGAGGTATCTTCCCTATTGACTTCAACACTCTATCTAGGAAGAAAAACTAGAAACACATTCAGTGCCTTGGTACTTGTAGACTTAGGTGGCAGGTCACCTTGTGTTTGATCAGGGGTTCTCATTATTGGCTCTTGGTTAAGCGATTCTACAAGTGTTCGATGACAAAAACATTTTTCACACTTGCTAGATTGTATTGTGCATCTTGGAGACCATCACCATTATTGGTAGTCTTCCTCGCATCTGTTAATGACCTCCATTATTGACTGGTAATCATATGATTTCATGCATGTTTGACATCAACGCATATATTCACATGTATCAATCTATGCTATTCGGTGAAGCGGAAATCAAGACCTTGGGTAGAGGCTTACATCACTCAACCTTGCTTCCTCTCCCAAGTTGTGTATATTGGTTTTTGGAGATAGCTCATCATAATGATCCTATTATGACAACAAATCCACATTGTTCTTATTGGCGATGAGAATTGTCATATCGTTTTTATGACAAAATTACTCTGACATAGCTACTAAGCATGGGAATCCCCAACTCAAGACATGATTTTAGTTGTTTTATCTCTCTCTCTCTCTCTCTCTCTCTCTATATATATATATATATCCTCTATATATAATATATAATATATATATAATATATTAAATAATAATATTATAATGTAGAAATTTTGAATAATTTAACACATATTCAATGGAGATTATCCTGATCATGTACTACTGTGGAAAACATACACAATACATAAGCTCCTCTACGTTGATCATCAATATAGCAGCATCAATAACAATAAAACATCAAGAGCATTCACACATTAACACAGTATGTATCCCGGGGAAAGCATCTCGCTAAAAACCCCAACTATCTGTATATTAATGATTGAGTCATGTAACATTACAAAGTACAATGCTTATCACAAGCAATCCAGTACCAGCTCCACCTGTTACACACAATACAACTCAGATCTGAATCAATCACTGGCTCAAATCTCTTCCGCTGGTTGCCTGCCTCTGCTGCTCAATACTTGCACAAGAACCGGTGATAATTCCAAGGCAGCCACGTCTTTCCTTGGCTAAATCACGTGAGAACAAGCTACAATGTGGGCAAACTCATTGGCATACTCAATCCCCTGATTTGTGCAAGATCTGGTGCACAAATATAGTCACAACTGATAGCAATCTGATTCTCTAACACCTGTCCCTGCTGAACTGAACATGCACTGACATGCAACTGAGTTAACTGATGTATTCATTAGTTGTATTATGACTTAATAACTTGTGAATTAATTAATAACTAATTCACCCAACTCATCTCTAGTCTATTCGCCAGTTAGACTAAATACAACCAGTTTAACAAAGCTAAACTGAACACAACTCCATCAACTGCACCTCCAGTCAACTAAACTCAACTCACTTGAGTTCTAACTGAAGTCATGCATGCAAATATTAAACAACCCATAAGAACCACGTATTTCCTTCTGCAATTGCATGTACCACATCCGTAGCTCAAACTGAAGTGCTCCAAGAGAAAAGACAAAGTTTATAGTCCAAATATTATTGTGAGATAATAATATTTGACTTTTCTATTTTTGACAGCCAGTCTAAAAATAGACTTGATCACTCACACTGTGATCACTCACACTTTCATCAAAAATAGAAGTCCATCTATTTTACCAACTTGATCAATCATCCATAAACAACAACCTGCAATCCATAGACATGATCCATATGTCTAAAAATAGACATAGTCTAAAAATAGACTTGCGCCAAAAATAGCCTGCGGGCCCACTTAGTGAAGGCGACTCTTTTCACTAAACTCCATCATCTTGTTGCAATCTCAACACTCCCTCCCGACAAGATATGGATTATCAGCAACCCCTATCCTGCCTCGGTGGTACTCGAATTTGCTCCTGGTGAGAGCCTTCGTCAGAATATCAGCATCCTGACCCTCCATTGGAATGTATGAAAGTAACATGATCCTCTGCTGCACACAATCTCTGATATGATGGTACCTGATGTCAATCGTTCCGCAGGGCGTTCGGCTGGAGCTGCATGTCCACATTTCTCAATGCACACCGAGACATAGTATGTGGCGTTGTCCAATAAGCAGGGGAAACTGAATTGGGTAGAGGGATGGGAGCTATGCCCACAAACATCAACCCGTGCACGCCCCCTGCTTCGTCCACGGCCTCGCCCTGCGACCCTTGAATCAATTCCATCTGAAGATGAATCCAAGGGGTGCGGGGAACGCCGAGGGATGGATCTGCCTCTAGCGTCGCCCCTGGACCCTCCTCTGCGGCTAGGGGGGCGAAGCCGTTCTCGCGGCATATTACCAAGGAGCTGAAGCAGAAATGGCTTGAAGAAGCTGGATTGGAAGTTACACAGGGGAGCTGGAGCAGACAAGACACAGGAAGGCTGGAGCAGCAATGAGACAGAGAACTATGGCTGCACAGAGAGGGCTCGGGGGACCCGGAATTGAAGCTCGAAGGTTTGGAAATTGGCAGAGGCTCAGATATCGGGAGAAATTTAGCCGTGATGGAACGCCCCAAATCGCCCACAAACATGAAATTGACTAGATGGAACGCCCCAAATCGCCCAGACCAGCTCCGAAGAGCACGAAGATGACTAACACGGTGTAGCAGACTTACAAAGGATGAGACCAAGGCCGTCAGAGACGAGGGCCGAGGTCTGAACCTCCAAGCATGCCTCCAGACCCCAGAAATCAACAGCAAGACTTCCCAACGAAGAAACCAAAGCAAAACAACATGCAAAGCTTGAATGAGAAGGTAAATTACCAGCGCCCGCTCGCAGTAATTATACTGCGCGACACCTCCTTCATCCATGTGCGAACCAATGCGGGTGAGCTGCAACTCGAAGGCCAACGGAAGAGCAAGCGAGTGAGAGCAGCTGCTGTGGACGGCAGAATGGACTGTGAAATTATTACAACCTTGCAAACGAACCTTGGTTATATGCCTCGCCCGCGGTGGAATGAATGCAGGCTTTAATTGCTGAGGACATTTGGCGGGACTGGGCTGCCACTTGCCCAGTGGGAGTCCCGCCACTGTCCTTTCCCTCTTAACTAACACCCGCAGCCGGGAGTTGCAGGTCTTGAAGCACCAGGGAGTGGCAATCCTGTTGAAGTTGTATGTCCCCTGCATCATGGAGAGTACCTGTGTAGTGAGGACGTTGAGTATCGACCCCTTGATTGGCCAATCTATCTGCAACCCGGTTGGCCGTTCTTCTAACATGTTTGAACAGGATGCCGTTAGGGCGTCGAATCCGTTCCTCCAGAGTCTCGAGCCAGCTTAGGAGCCTCCAGATGGAAGCTGTCTTGGCTGCTGTAGTTCCTGCTTGAATTCTAATGGCAGCGTTGATGAGAATCAGGGAATCTCCCTCCACCTCCAACGGAATTTTTTTTTTTGATCTGCCAAGCATATTCCTTTCCATAAGCCTTCCAGTTCCGCAGCATTGTTGGTGTTTCTGCCTAGCGAACCATAATAAATGTGCTCAACCGTTCCTTTGTCATTTCTGATTACTCCTCCATATCCTGCCGGGCCAGGATTTCCTTTAGCTGCCCCATCAAAATTCAATTTGTAAGTGGAGCTGGCTGGGAGGGACCATTGAGAAGGGGAGGAGGATTTGGGGGTAGCTTTGGAATGGTTTTGTAGAGAACGGGGTATGTTGAGATTCCAGGCATTCCAAATGGTCTGTTCTTGGTGGGAAGTGGGCTAGTCAGCTTCTTGCCAAGGTTGGAGCCCCAATGTTTCCTGGAGGTTCTGCTTTAAGAGGAGCCATAGGATTTCTACGGATCGTCTACTATTGTTGAAGACCCTATTGTTTCGTTCCTTCCATACGATCCAATAGAGAAATCCTGGAATGAGATTCCATAAAGAATTCAGAATGGGGCTTTGATAAGGGTGCTTGGGCCAAGTTCTGAGAGTGGAGGCGATGTCTTCTTGCTGGATCCTTGCTTTGTTGCTGCATTGGTTCACCTTCTCCCAGAGCTGAGCAGCTAGGGGACAAGATTCCATTAGATGCATGATGGTTTCCGAGTGGGCGGTGCAGTTGGGGCATCTTGAGGGACCTATGAAGCCTCTTCTTTGAAGATTATCCCAAGTTAAGATGCGTTTCTTGCTTAAGAGCCATAGGAAGGTTGATACCTTGGGCCATAATCTGGATTGCCAGATGTGATTCCATAGCTTATCCTTTTCTGTTTGGCTTTGATCATATTGTATTGTGTATGCATCCTTGGTTGTGAAGGTTCCTTTAGAAGTATGGCCCCACCTTAGTTTGTCCTGCTGATTCGAAAGCTTGATTTGTCTTTGATTGAGTTCCTGATCTATGTCCTCATAAGTCTCTCCATGCCAGTCTGTTTGCCAGGAGCTTGCAGGTTTCCATTGTTGGAAGTCATGAAGCGCTTGCTGCTGCCAGTATTGGGAGATCTTGCTGAGATTGGATTGCTGCAAATGGTTCTGCCAGAGAGGTTTGTGAAAGATCGAGGCCAGTTTTGGTAGCTGCTGCCACGAGTCCTCCCAGAACCTCGCTGAGTTCCCCGAGTGAATCTCCCAAAAACTATACTCTTGGATAAATGTACAATGAATTTTTGCCGAATTCCATATCATGGAACCTGAGGTGCTCGGACAAATTCTGATGAGCTCGTCCCATTGGCTTCCGGGCGCATACTTAGCTTGCCAGAGCTTTGCCCAAGGGACGTGTGGCTTCACCAGCCAGTTCCACCATATTTTTTCTCCTATAGTACAGTTGCTTTGTAAGGGATCTCGTAGTCCTAGACCGCCATTGGATTTCATTTGGAAAACCCCTGTCCATTTGACGAGAGCCCATTTCCTGTTGAGTCCTGTGGATCCCTAGAGAAAACTTCTTTGAAGGTTACGAATGGCCTTGAGCACCCATTTTGGAGTTGCCAATATGGAGAAGAGATACAAAGGCATAGCTTGGAGGATTGATTTGATCAATATGATTCGGCTGGCGATATTGAGCAATCTGTAGGTCCAAGAGGAGAGTCTAGCTTCCAGCTTATCTAGCAGCGTACGCCATGAAGCATGCTTCAGCGCAGAAGCCATGAGGGGAGCTCCCAAGTATTTGGATGGCAACGTTGCAATTGAAAAGCCGAGAATACGAGCAATGTTGCGTTGCGTGGAAACAGGGGTGTTGAAGAAAAATAGCTGAGATTTGTTAGCATTGATCGAAGTTCTCGAGGCTTCAGAAAACAGAGTGAGCAGGGCTTGAAAGGCTTTGGCTTCATGAGAAGAAAGATGGCCAAAAAGCATCGTATCATCCACGAATTGTTGATGAGATAAGGGATGAAGATCATGAATTGCTATGCCTTTGATTGCCTGCGAGGAGACTGCGTGATGGAGAAGGCGACTGAGCCCTTCCGCCATAAGAACAAAAATGAATGGGGATAGGAGATCCCCTTGACAAATGCCTCTCGACGGACGGAAGGGAGTAGACGGAGATCCATTGAGGAGAACCGAGAAGCAGGGAGAGGTGATGAGGTTCATGATCCAGCGGGTCCATGTAGCATTGAATCCGAAGGATAACAGCACTTGATGGATGTATTCCCAGCTGAGCTTGTCGAAGGCTTTGGAGAGATCAAGCTTCATGATCATTCCCGGCTTTTTGAGAATTTTTAAAGAGTGAATCACTTCGTTAGAAAGGATGATGCCATCCATAATTTTACGCCCCTTGACATAGCCTGTTTGCTCCGGAAGGATGAGAAGAGGGAGAAGAGGCTTAAGCCTATTAGCCACTATTTTGGAGATGAGTTTATAGATGATATTACAAAGGGCAATCGGCCTGAATTTATCCAGTGTATTTGCTTCTTCGCCTTTTGGGACCAGAGCAATGAAGGTGGAATTAAGAGAGGGAAGAACCCAGTGCATAGAACGAGTTTCTTCGACTAATTCAAGCACTTCAGTGCTGATCATATCCCAGAACTCATGAAAAAAATTGGAGGTGAAACCATCAGGTCCAGGAGCCTTACCATGTTTGAGTTGGGCCATTGCTTCTTCTACTTCTTGCAAGGAGATTTGTTTTAGGAGATTTTGATTTTGATCTTCCGTGATTATCTTGGGGATATGTTGCATGACCGCTCTTATGGTTGATGCTCTGCTACTTGCTTGCTCTTTGAGTGCTTCCTGGAAGTATCCTTTGAATTCTTTTTCCATATCTTCATGCTTTTATATTCGTTCCCCTTCACTGTTGTTGATGAAGGCAATGTTGTTATGCATACGTCGTTGAATGGTGGAACGATGAAACAATTTTGTATTCTTTTCCCCTTCCTTTAGCCACCTGATTCTGGATTTTTGGCGCCAGAGGATCTCCTCCTGTAACCTTTGAGCTTCTAGTTCTGTCCAAAGGGAGTGCTCCTTGGCTGCTAATTCTTCTGTTCTTCCTTCCAATATGATGGTTTGCTGAAGAGAGTTCATATTCTGATCCAAGCTTTTTCGTGCTTCCAGGATATCACCAAATTATGATTTGTTCCAGGCCTTAATCACTTGCTTGAGATGTCTGAGTTTTTGTTGGAATTGGAACATTTTGGCGCCTGCTTGGGGGATGAATGACTGCCACGCTGCTTGTACCATATCTTTGAATGCTGGGTGAGAGAACCAGAAGGACTCGAAGCGGAATGGGCGATTGCATTGTTTACCTGGACGCGTCCATTGGAGCATGATGGGCCAATGATCAGAGCCTCCTTGTGGGAGTATGGAGGCATGAAAATCCCCTCCCATATGTATGGCATTATCTGAAATGAGAAATCGGTCCAGCCTGGACGCAATGTGATGAACTCCTTTACGTTTGTTTGTCCAGGTGAATGTGCCATTTGAGGTTTGCATGTCTATAAGCTGATTACTTTTAATGAACTCTTTGAGTCCTGTGCTGTCCTCCTCTAACCTCGAGCGTCCTCCCTTTTTTTCCTTTAGATTGGTGATGATGTTGAAATCTCCCCCGCTTATCCATAGAGGGTACTGTCTGTTTGCATTGAGCGTTGTTATTGCTTCCAGCACCTCCAATTTTTGCTGTAAATCTTGCGGAAAATAGGTATTGGTGAGTAAACCATGCAACTCCGTTCCTAGGAGATGAAATGTAGCTTGTATGAAATTATGGGAGGCGTGAAAATATTGCAGTGTAAGGATCTGTGGATTCCAAACTATTGCAATTCCTCCTGAGGCTCCTACCGCATCCACTGAGACGGATCTACTGCCGTTCCAAGCTTTGTTGAGGATTCTTTCAAGGGAGAAATTTGTACTTTTTGTTTCCTGTAGGAAAACAATGGCTGGTTTCTCTGACTGAATCATGTTTTTTAGCATTCTGTGTTTTGAGGGGCTATTGAGCCCTCTCATATTCCATGAGATGAGCTTCATGAGGAACAATGGGGTTGGGGCTTGTAGAACTTCGTCAGCTTTGGGAATCTCCCCGATTCCATTAAGATCTCGCCAAGGATGATAGTTCTTTGCAGATCAGTTTTGCGTCCTCTTTTCTTAGTTTCTTTGAGGATTTTCTTTCCATCCCATGGACTACCTGCCTGTATACCTAGACATTTACTGTGTTGCGCTTTGATGAGAACCCCTTCTAGTCGATCTATTTCCCAGGGAGGTATGTTGTTGTATTCTTTCTGCTTGCATGCTGTTTCTAGCTTGAGAATGTCCAGGCCATCTAGACTCACAGTCTCTGGATCTTCCTCCATTATTATAGGGATGTTCTGGGGATCCTCTGTACTGCCATCTTGCAGGCTCAAAGCTAAGGCTGCATCAAGATCCATTGCAGAGGGTTGCGGGTCCGCTTCTGAGGCCGGTAATGATGATTCTGAAGAGAGAGGGACTCCCTTGAGCGAGGAGGAAGAGGGATCCATTGTAGATTTGAGAGGCTGGGATTCTGTAGGGTGCGCTGGGGAGGCTTGAGAGTCATTCAAAGGCTTGTCTGAGGGGTCTTGAGGGGTGAGGATTTGAAAGCGGTTCTGGGATTCCGTCATCTTGGAGCTGGAGGGAGCTGCCGAGTGCTTTTTGGCATGCCTTCGGCGAGTGGTTACCTTTGTAAAGCCTTCTGAGTCTTTAGGAGCTTCATTGGTTTCAGGTTTGATCGGAATGTTCAAGGGGCACTCCCTAAAGAGATGACCATGTTCATGGCATTTGCGGCATCGAAAAGGGATGTGTTCATAATCTAAAGGTTGTTTCCATTCAAAATCATCATGAAAGAGACTTACCGAGTCTGCAAGGGTTTTTTCAGTTGCATCTGGACGCAGATCCTGGCATAGGAGGTGAATCTTCTATTATTGGTTTCCTCTGCCACTTTGATGAAGGTGCCAATGCTGTCTCCAATGTCCTTTAATGTTTCTTCTCTCTAGTATTCCGAGGGTAAGGAATACATATGGATCCATACTAGCGCATGACTTAGATCCTCGGTATCTGGATTGAATCTAGGCTTCCAATCTCGGAGGAAAAGACCCGAGGAGTTGAAGAAATACGGGCCACCTTCAAAGATTCTTGTCTTATCCTCCAGGCAGTAGAATATTGCTGTAAAGAAGCCTTTGGGGCCTAATAGCAGTGAGACCTGTCCTTTGGGCTTCCATTTGGAGGTGATCCATCCGTGGAGAGCTTTTTCAGTAGCAGAGCATGATCCTTCAGGTATTGTATTTCTCCGTTGATACGATGGCTGGGAAGTTCCACTTTGATGCGTTTTGTGGCCTTTGGAATACAGGATGTTGAGGTCACTTTTGGCTGTGACGCCTCCGTCTCAGTATCTTCCTTTTCCCGCGTGTCTGGTATCTCCACTGTTGCGCCATTCCGTGCAGGGCTCTGATCACGGCTAGAGCTGTTGCCAGTTGAAATCAGGGGTACTGAGGAGTCGGTGAAGTCTGATGGTCGGGATGATGTAGGAGGGGGGGGGGGGGGGGACCCCCCCCC
>APFE031453827.1:0-78214 GCA_000404065.3 Pinus taeda
TATGCTTACAACCAGAAATGGAAATAAACCAGCTAGGGTGATGGTAGCTTATCTCTGAGAAGAGATGTGGTGACTACATGCCTCTGAACTGTGTTACAATGAGGCTCGGAGGCCTATTTATTGTTGAGAAACAATGAAAAACACTTCACATCCCAAAACCTAACCCTAGAAGATGAAACGCCAAATTGTGGGCCCCGTTTGGGTAAATTGGTACATCAATTTCCCGGGGTCGTAACTTTGGCATATGATCTCCGTTTGATGCGTACGATAGCTCGTTAGAAAGATCTATCCGAGAACTACCATTTTGGGAAGGGCAACATCAATCCATGGACCCATGTTGCCCCCAGATTTCCAAAAAAACGTCGTTTAGGGCCTCAAAACGGCTCCGGAAGTTCAGGACCCGAAAAACTGCTAAATAGTAAGTTGTGCTACAATTAAGGAAACTGAAAATGCTGAGAGAAACAATGATGGGGGTCCAGATGGACATGGTAGGTGGCCACCAATATCCACCTGGATCACAGAGGCTGGGAAGATTTTCCCGAGGGTCACAGAAGTGTTTTCCCAGTTAGTAGCAAGCAGGACTACTATATTGGCAGCGGATTCAAGCAGTGCGTGTGGTAGGTAGCGCTAATGTGACACATGGCCTATGCAAACCACTTGGACAACTAGCTTTTAAGAGGTCAAACAATGTCGAGATTGTTAGGAGAGAGGGTAAAACCCTTAGTAAATTTTTTCCAATATTTCTCTTGGATAGATTCGCCTGTTTGGTGACATTTATTGTACTCAAAATTTTCTCACTATTGCTTAATAATAAAAACCCTCAGACGTTGCACCAGTTTTCCCACATTTGGTATTTTCGAGGACTTTTGTCCAAAAATAACGATGTTATATATACTTTTTTTGTGCCAGTATTTTATCAGTTTCCATTTTATTTTTCGCAAAATTTTTATTTATGAATATTGCATTATGATTAATTCGTTATTTCCATAACAATAAACTACATTATTAATTTAGTAGTTACAAGAATTAATTCCAGTTGCTGCAATAGAATTTCAGTAGTGAAATTTTCACATGGTATCACAACGATTTTTATCAAACAGGGAAGCTCAAAAGAAAATTTGTTTATCAAAGGGAGCAACAGGACAAATTTAATGGGGACTGTGCAGTGTTTATCCAGGTAGTGTGTATTGTTGGGCAGTTTGATTTTTTCAGTGCACGGTTGTAAAAAAATTCAGCTTGCCAGATTGAGTGATTCCAACAGGTAGAGGGAGCAACAAATCAATATTTTCGCTGGGAATATTCCTTGTTTAGGTGCATAAGGGTTTTGCAATAGTTTCTAGAGAAGAATCAACGGTAGGTGGAAGAGAAAGTGCACACATAGAGGGGGAATTTCTCTCAGAGGGTTTCTAGCCTAGAAATCCAAATATCCAGTTACAGTTGACAGTAGCTGTAAGGATATTGTCTCACTCTAAAAGGGAGTGTGAATAACAAATTCAACAGCCAAGCAGGTGAAAGATGGAGATTTCTGAATCAATTTTAGAGACTTCCACAACTGGGCTTAAATATTAGAATAGGTTGGAGGGAGCCTCCAACTATGTCATTCGGAAGGCCAAGATGTCCTTCTTGCTAGATGAATTTGGCCTGATGACCTATGCAGACAACGTTGTGGTGGTATTGACCAATGTAGATCAATTGAAGGAATTCAGGAAAGAAATGGCCAAGACGAAGCAAATGATCTTGGATGGAGTTTGGAATCATATAATCTTACATATACTTGGAAATAACATTGCCAAGGAGATGTGGGATGCTCTCACAAGGTTGTTTCATAATCCTTCTGAGTAATAGAAGATGTTCCTGAAAGAAAAGTTGAGAAACATTAAGATGCAAGAGGGTGACGACATATATCCCTTCCTCACCAGAATTTAGGAAATTTGGGATCAGTCTGTAGTTATTGGGAAAGCACCTCAACCTACAAAGCTTATGCATTTGGCTCTAAACAATGTCTTAGAGGAATGTAAGGTCTTCATCCAAGGAATTTTGGGACGAGACACATTACCAGGGTGGGACAGGGTATGGTCAATCTTGCAGCAGCAGGAGATGATGCAAGCACTTGTGAATACCTCCATCAGTGAAAGCAATAGTAAGGGTTTGAAAGGTGAGAACGAAGAAGAGAATGTGGCCCATTCGTCAAAGGGTCCCGGTCAGGGACAAGGGGAGAAGAAGCAAAATAAGGACCTATCTAAGGTCAAGTGCTTTAGGTGTGGCGAGTTTGGATACTACTATACTTAGTGTCCTCAAAGGAAGAATTACAAGTAGGAGAAGAAGGACCAAGTGGCATCATCCACGAGGATAGACAAATTTTCCTCCAGGTTGGAGGAATACTTTGCCATGTTTGCAGTTATACCTCGAGGAGTGAGGTCGGCGATATGGAGCTATAGCCCCAGAGTTGCACAGAATTGATTAGGGTCCATTGAGGTGTCTTCCTTATGGATCATTACCTTGTTACAGGGGCCCACACTATTCAGTAGCAGGATGGATTAGTGTTGGTGATGCAATGAGATTCTATGTCGATAGTTGTAGCCAGGTGTTGAGGAGTGCAGAGTAGTGTTGACAATGGAGTAGGAGGCTCAACATCAGAGTCAACAACAACACATATTCCTTAGTGGATAGTGCAAATGCTAGTGGTAGTTAGATGCTCAAGATACAAAGGCGTCATAGAAACATAGTTGATACAATATTTCATTTGCTTCTTAGTTGTAGTAGCAACAGCAATAGTTGGGAGGGAGTTGCAATGCAGATGCATAGTTGGCAACAATACATCAATGTCAATGGTAGCAAAGATGCAACATCAGAGTTGCGCAGTGGTTGGTGGGAAGTGGCAAGCAATCACAATAGCTAGACATCAACAACGTATGGAGGATGATGCAAGGACAGGGTGTTGGAACAGTTTAGCACTAGAGCACCTTCCTCACTAAGAGGGAGTGTTAGTGTTTGTAGCATCATATGGTGTTCTAGTCTCGACAGTTGTTAGAGCGGCTAAGAAACACTATGAATCCATAGCCCATAAAAGGTTTCAGGAAAATCAACCTAGAAATTCCTTAATTAAATTAATTAATCGGTAATTAAATTTTTCCTAAGTCTAACTTAGGGAAGTGATTAATTAACACAAATTAATTGAGGAAGGTGAAATTTCTCTAGAAACTCACACAAATCGACTAGGAAAAAATCTCAGCCATTGATTAAGTCTTAATATTGATCGTTGGAGTCCCACAACGAGATTATAAGAATAAGTTTATGGGTAGATGGAGGCACAAACTTGAGTTCGATTTCCTTGGGCAATTTTATTTTCTAGAGATCAGTAACATTTTGCTGGAAGATTTAAAGCCAAATAAGGGAATCAGAGACAAATAGGGGTAGAGGCAGTGAGTTTGGAGGAAGTTTTCTAGTTCTTGAGAGTTAGAGAGAGGAGGCCGATTTTTTTTCTCTAGGAGGTTGCTTAGAGGCAACATAAAACTTCAATTAAACAGTTTGATTTGACTAAAGGGGAAAATGTTTTCAACTCTAGAGGCCAAGAATATTTTTCAGAGGGCCGAAGAAACATTTTCCCAGGAAGCAACATGCAGGATGGCTAGATTGGCAACCAATTCAGGTAGTGTGTGTAGCAAGCAATGCTAGGGTGATGCAAGGCCTATGTAGACCACTTGGACGACTAGCTTTTCAGAGGTTAGACAATGTTGGGATTGCTGAGAGAGATTAAAATCCCTTAGTAGATTTTTTCCAGTATTCCTCTTCGATAGATTCACCAATTTGTGACACTTATTGTACTTAGAATTTTCTCACAGTTGTTTAATAATAAAATCCCTCAATTGTTGCAATGGTTTTCCCACATTAGGTTTTCTCGGGGACTCTTTTCCAAAAATAACAATGTTATATTTTTTATGTATGCGTTATTATTTTCTCTGATATGAAACCAACTCACAAAAGATAGAAAAGATAGATCAATGCCTTAGAAATAATCCTCTTTGAGGGGGCAACCTCCTTTACATTACACAAATGAACAATTCTTAGATGATTCAAATGACAAAACCTCATTTCTATATATAGGAGTCTAAGGGGTCACAATATAACCAAAGCTGACCTAACAATAATAATATAAAGGAACATAAATAACAATAGTGGGATTCTGAACCTGTTGATGGCGAATCTACGAGGCCACCGTAAGGGTTTAGGGTAAACCCTAGTTTTTACTGCAGCACTCTCCTGCATGCACCCGGACCTGGATGACCAACAAACCTCTGTTTTCGCTTCCGTTTCAACTGCAGTTGTCTCCATCTATCGATGGCAACAGCTAACAGCATGGGGGATGTTATAGAGGTCGAGGAATTTGATTATTCTGAGGATCCTTTCCCCCAACGTGTCATATTTGGAAACCCTAACCTCATCTCGCCGGCATTTGGCTCATCTCCCCCATTCGTTCCTGCTCCGTCATGCACCGCGTCGGTGGTTACCTATCCTGGTCACAGTACTGCCCCGCTGTTTTTTGGGTCACTTTCCATTAATTCTCTCGCACTCGACTGCCCTCCTTTATCACCAGGTACTTTTCACATTCTCACTGTAAACACTCCACCTTCTCCCTCTTTTGATCCAAATCTGCCCACAAACCACCTCCATCTATCCATTTCGACTCTTTTCATAGCTCCACCAGAGGACCTCCAGTCATCCGGGGGTTAAAACCCTCCCATATCTGCAAACTCTCTGTCAGGCTGCTTTGAAACCCCTGCGGTGAAGGTTAAATCAGCGACTCATACAACTCAGGAGGACTCACCAAATCCATTGTCAGACCATCCATCTGCCCCTCGAACTAGGAAACGGAAGACGAAGTATCTGAAAGGTACCACAAAGGATATCACAATACGTTTTGGCGAGAGCTCTACTATTTGGGAAGCTGCTTACATGGCTAACACTATTCTAGTTGGACATGTTTGAGGCCGAGCATACTCAACAGACAGGCTCACCTTATGGGTCCGAGAGATTTGGGGAAGTATGCTAAAGGAACTGCCTGAGGTGCAGATATTGCCCAAGGGTTGGTTTTCTCTTCACTTTGCAAAAGAAAATTACACAGATCTAGTCCTTGAAAGATACTGGCATATTGAGATGGCCCCTATACTCCTCAAGAGATGGAGTCCCCTCTTCAACCCAAAGAGGGAGCAAATTGGGGCGGGACCTCTTTAGGTTCGCTTGCCAGGGCTTCCGCTGTAGTATTGGTGCGAGGAGGTTTTCGTTAGAATTGGAAATGCCCTAGGCACCTACCTGGACCATGACAGAACATTTGTGCAATCAAAGAACAGAACCCTAACTCAAATCCTGATCCATTTGGACACTCGCGAAGGTTTGGAAGAGAAAATCACTCTTCAATGGGGGAAATACACTCGGGTACAGATCCTGGACTATGAAGGAGTTCCCTTCTAATGTAGAATATGTCACAGAGTGGGGCACATCTTTAAGGAATTCCCACTCATAAAAAAACCAGAGGATCCTCTGAGGGCACCTACCACTTCTACAGGGAATGAAGCACCGGCTCTAAATCGCTCTCCTAATTTGGGTCCTCATCCTCCAGTCAGCAACATCACCCTGAGGATGGTGGAAGCAGTGCATAGAATGCCATCCCCCCCCCCCCCCCCCCCCCCCCCCCTCACAAGAGCTCGTGTTGCAGCTAAGGCCGCAAAATTATCGGGTATTTCTCTGACCTCTTGCCCTATCTCTTTTGCTTATTGCCCATCTCTTCTTTCATCCACCATTAACACATTTGTGGCTCACTACACTATGGCTCCACCATTTCCTTCCATCGCCACCACCGCGCCATCTCTGCCCACTCTATCATCCAATTCCACCTCCCCATCATCAAACGGGAGGTCATCATCTCACAATTACAACCTCCATTCTCGTTCTCACACTGGTGGTCCCCCGTCTCATATCTATGGTTTAGGACTTACCCAACCTGGTTCAGTCATCCTTTCATCTCACGGGAGAAAATAAAATCTATCCATAGCCATCAAATGAGCTGGGGCAGAGGTCGCCTCTGGTAGACAATCCACTTTGGAAGGGGTTCTTAGAGCACTGAACACCCCGAGCAGGGTTCTCCCATGAAGTGCCTCTCATTCAATTGTAGAGGCATGGCTAGTGCCTCCAAGAAACTAGCCCTGTGTAGACTTTTCGAAGTAGAGTCTTCTGATATCATCATGCTACAAGAAACCCTGGGTCAGGCCGAAAACATCACAAGCACATTAATTTCCTTATCTCCTGGATGGAATTTTTTTGCCACGGATGTTGTAGGTCAATCGAGGGGTCTAGCCATTGGCTACAATCCTCGGACCATCAGGGTCTTAGCATCTTGGGGTGGCCATGGATTTATTGGCTTAGATCTTTTCTCAGCAGAGCTTGGCCTAAACCTGAGGGTCATTAATATATATGGTCCCTGCAATCAGCGGGAAAACTTCTGGCAACATCTGCTAAACCTATCGATTTTTTCTCCTGATCACATCATTCTTGGGGGAGATTTTAATTTCTCTATGGGATTTGGAGAATCTTGGGGGTCACAAGCACAAGTGGACTCTATCACTGGCTATATGACTAACCTTCTAGAACAACACAATTTGGTGGATATCCCTATGAATAAGCCACTCCCTACTTGGCAAAACAGAAGGGTGGGGGATGTTGCACTAGCAAGGAGATTAGATCGTTTTCTAATAAAGGTCCCCCTCATGAATCAACTGCATCACTACAAATAATGGGTGGGATCAGGGGGAATCTCTGATCACTCCCTCATATATCTTGAAGTGTTTGGGCCCCATTCTAAACCAAAAGCTTCATTTAAATTTAATCATGTCTAGCTTCAGGACCCTGAGTACATAAACGTGGTCTCGGATTACTGGAATGCCAACCCTATTGATAGACATGAATCCTTGACGAAGGGTTTATGCCACAACCTGTCCCAGCTCAAGCATCTATCTATCAAATGGGGAAAAGAGAAACATCAAAGGGAGAAGATATTATTATCACAAATTGAAGCTGAGTTGAGTATATTGCTCGATGACCGGAACCTAGGATTTACTTCAGTTGACAACAAAGCTCAACTGATTGAGCTTGAAAACCAAAAGGCAAGGATTTTGAAGCAGAAAGAGGAATCTTGGCATCTCAGAAGGAGAGCTATATGGTTAAAAGTAGGAGACGACAACACAAGATTCTTTCAGAACTATGCAAACGGTAGAAAAGTTTCAAATACTATATGGAAATTACCTCTACTTGATTGGGGAGTAGCCGACACCTTTAACAAACTCTCCCATCTTGGCACCTCTCATTTTAGGAATATCTTCAAAAAGCCTCCTGGGTCAAATCTAGCTAATATCATTAATGTTGCAGGACATTTTCCCTGATTTCTAAATGATGATGAGGTCGCAGAGCTAATCACTCTTGTTACTACAGGCGAACTGGAAGGGACGCTGAAATGGTTCAAAAAGGACAAGAGTCCTGGTCCGGACGGGTGGATGATATAATTCTATCTTGCATTCTATGAACTTCTGGGGAATGATCTGTTAAAAGTTGTGGAAGAGTGCAGAATATCCGGATCCTTGTACAATGTTGTCAATTCGAATTTTATTGCCCTTTTCCTAAAATATGATTCCCCTTCCTCTTTCAATGATTACAAGCCTATCTCATTATGCAACTGTCTGTACAAAATTATTTCCAAGGTCATTGCAAATTGTCTTCGACCCATTCTTTCTCGCCATATCACCCCCAGCAATTTGCCTTTCTCAAGCATCACAAGATCCATGAAGCCATTGGCTTGGCCCATGAGGCCATCCACTCGATTTGGACTAAACACCTAAAAGGTATCATCTTAAAGATCGACCTGGCTAAAGCTTGTGACTGAGTCAGTTGGCTCTACATCAAGATGCTCCTTAGACACCAGGGCTTTCCCCATGATTTCATTGCTTGGATTATGGCATGCATCACCTCCCCTACCTACAGTGTTCTCATCAATGGATCTACCTCCCACTTCTTTCATGCTGAGCGAGGTCTCAGACAAGGTTGCTCCCTCTCCCCCCTACTCTTTCTGATTGTTATGGATGGGCTTAGCTATGTACCAGCTTATGCTAAAAGAGATGGTAGCCTTCGTGGCCTCAAGATATCTGATTCCTTCTTCGTCACTCATCTTCTATTTGTGGATGATGTTCTCATTTTCCTGTATGGGAGCATAAGAGACGCTCTCACTTTCTCTAAAATTCTCTCCCTCTTCTCGTTGGCTACAGGTATGCAGGTTAATCATGGAAAATATACCATTACCTTAGCCCTCACTTCCATCCAGGAGTCATAGCTTGCACAACAGCATTTCCCTTATTGCATCATACCCCTAGATAGGGGGTTCAAATATCTGGGATTTTGGATTAAGCCTCTCAGCCAGAAAATTGCAGATTGGGTCTGGTTTGTCACCAAGCTAGAAAAAAGGCTTTCTAATTGGAATCATAGATACTTATCCATAGTTGGCAGATTAGTACTCATAAAATCTATTCTTGAGGCCACGCCTGTTTTCTGGATGGCATTAGCATGGATCCCTAGAAACATTCTGGCCCGACTGCAACAACTTTGTAGCAGATATCTCTGGAATGGCCATCAAGACAAAAATATTTTTTCCCGGGTCAGCTGGAATAAGATTGCCTTGCCTAAAAAAATGGGGAGGATGGGGGCTAAAAGACCTACCCCTATTTGCAAAAGCCCTGGCTTTAAAAATGGGCTAGACATTATTGACTGGGAAGAATCTATGGACTACAATATCATATCACAAGTACATTTGGCCACATCAAATTATGGATTAGGTCTATATGCCGAGTTGGCCTAGAACTGGTATATCATTAGTATGGAAGGTCCTCCTACACTCTCTTCCTAGCATCAGTAACAATATTGTTTGGAGAATAAATGATGGATCAAAGGCTCGTATTGGAATGGATCCCTGGACTGGGGGAGGAGGTAGATTCCAACTATCAAGAAAACTCATCTAGCACCTTCATTCTCATGAGATAAAGGTTATAGCACACATAGTGGATCCACTGAACACCAACATATTCACACAAGGATGGAATTCTGCCTAGCAGCTTGATATTCCACCACAGTGGCATCAAGAATGGCATGATTACACAAATGCACAGTGTGAATCACACATCAGAATCAAGGAAGGACCAAATGAACTCATCTGGAGTCTTGCTAAAACTGGCATTTATTCTCCAAAGGCTGGATATCTCAATTTGATCTCACACAAACAGCTGGAGCAGACATCATTTTGGTGGAGGAGTATCTGGAAACTTGTATCGCCCCCAAGAACAAGACTGTTCTTTTGGTGTATTCTCAAAGATAAAGTTCCCATGGGAGAATCACTATCTCACCGATCTTTCCATGGCCCTTACTGGTGTGTCTTATGCAAGAATTCTTCTTAATCGACATTGCATTTATTCCTTCAATGTAATTCTCTAACCAATCTATAGCATCATATCTCCTCATCACTTCACATCACCAGGAAATGGGAGGGTGACAACATTGGTCGAGCATGGGAAAACTGGTGCAATCTTCATCATGGCACTAAACTACAATGTCTACCCTTAATTATCTGTTGGCAACTATGGTTGGCCCGGAATAGAATTATATTTGACGACAGACCTCTCTGCTGGCCGCATATTACTGCTCGTATCATATCTTCCTATCACAAGCTACCTGAGCCACACAAACCTCAGCCTCGTCGACCTCATGATCCTACACCTATTGACAAAAACTTTCCTTGGGCATTTTTTGATGGTGCTGCAAAGCACCGTGGATGTGGTGGTGGATTCATACTATACATAAATGAATAGCATTTCTACAAAGTAAAGATGGGGCTTGGCAAGGGAACGAATAACTTCGCAAAGCTCATTACACTCCGTCATCTATTGCATTTTTTATTGGGTCATAAGTGCATGGATTTAAACATATATGGTGACTCAAAAATCATAGTAGATTGGTTCAATAATATCACTATGTGTCACTCACACACACTCTGTAATATTCTGGATGAAGTGAATCTGTTCAAAGCTCAGTTTAACAATATTTCATGTAATCACATTTACAGGGAACATAACTGCAGTGCTAACAAGCTTTCCAAGGATGCCAAGGTACTTCCCCCAAGAGAGTGGATGATACAGGAGCAGAGAGGCTCCAATGAATATCGATACTATCATCGTCCCTACAATGATCAAAACTACGACAGGGCAGAGAGCCCATAAAATTACAGTATTTTTGCTCTATTTTTGATGGATATGCATGGCTCATATATTGTATATATTCACATATAGGCTATATATTCTTGTATATAATCTTAGACCATCAGCAAAGACATCACCCTGTGTGGTGTATGTGGAACTATTATAGATGACAGACATATTTATAGGTTTTTATTTTTACTATTATATCAGATAGTGACTGAACACCCTGCATGGTGATGACTGCAATATGACCTCAAAGTTTTTTGACAAACTGAACAACAATTTTGAAAATGCCCTCAATGGCAAAGGAAAAATACAACATATGCTGAAATCATCTACAATATGTAATTGTTCAATCATAATGAAATATTACGATTTTTCCAGTGGAAAAAAAAAACAATAATGGGATTATATGGGGCACAATAATAACAATATGGGGACAATAGGGGCACAACAATAACAATAAGGGATACAACGACAATAGTAATGGGGGAATCACTAGTATTATAGGGACCTAACATGCCCCTCTCCTTCAAAAAAGTGTTGTCCTCAAAGCTTGAGTAGTTTTGGATGCTTCTGTATAAAATTCTCATCCACCCATGTGGAATCTTCAATGGGTAAGTTCTTCAACTTGATGTGATACTCTAAAATTGATCGATTTCATAGCTATCGACTTCTTGTTTCTGTGACTGCTTTAGTTTCCAATATGATTTTTCCTTCCTCATCAAGTTCTGGCAATATTGTTTGAAATGGAAGCTTGTCACCTATAACCTTCTTTAAGCATGAAACATGGAAAACTGGGTGCACTCGGGAAGCTGCAAGAAGCTCTAATTTGTATGCCATAGTACCTATCTTTTGCAATACCTTGTACGGACCATAATACTTTGGTGATAATTTATTATCCTTCTTACCTTGCTTGAGGGACATTTTTTTATATGGTTGTATCCATAGGAATACCCAATCACCTACATCAAAACTTCTTTCACTGCGATGTTGAACTGCCTGTTGTTTCATTCTATTTTGCGCCAAGGTGAGGTTATCCTTTAAGAGTTGGAGAACTTGTTGCTGATGCTCGATGTGATCTTCCACTTCTTGAACCTTAGAATTTTCTCATAAATATGATGTGATGGATGGTGGATGATAACCATAAAGTGCCATAAATGGGGTCATTTTTGTTGCAGTATGGAAGGAAGTGTTATGCCACCATTCAACTAGAGGCAACCATTTGACCCATTGTGTCTGTTTATTAGATACAAAGCAACGAAGATATCCTTCCAAAAATTTGTTTACTATCTGAGTTTGCCCATCAGATTGAGTGTGATAAGATGGGCTATGAGCTAACTAAGTACCAAGACAAGAAAATAATCTGTCCAAAAATTTCCAGTGAAAATTGGATCTCTATCTCTTACAATAATCTTTGGGTTTCCATGTAGTTTTTGAATTGTTTCCATAAATGCAGTAGAAACTTTACTCGCTTTAAATGGATGAGATAATGCACAAAATCGTGCATACTTGGTATGTGTGTCAACTACCACCATGATAACACTCTTTCCTTTGGACTTGGGTAAACTTGTGATAGAATCCATTGAAACCTCCTCCCAATGTTGTCTTGGAATGGATAACGGTTGTAATAGTCCTGGGGTCTTAACTATTTCAACTTTATTTTCTTGGCAAACCAAACATTCCACCACAAACTTTTGAATATCCGATTTAAGGCCATCCCAAAAAAAATCCTTCTTAACCCTGTGGTAGGGTTTTAGAAATTCTGAGTGCCCTCCAAAGGGAGAGGTGTGCAATTCCCTAAAAATATTTTGTTTTAGTTGGGAATTCTTACATAGGTATAACCGATCCTTGTACCATAACGAACCATTTTTCCAACTAAATGTATCAGATGTACTGGGATCTTGTTGTATCTTTTGAATGAGTGCCCATACTTCCTCGTCATTCTTCCATTCATCCCTTGCTTTGTTTATCCAATCTGGTTGGATAATAGAAATGGCGCAAAGAAATGCTTCCACATCATCATCCTTTCTTGAGAGTGCATCTACCACAACATTTTGCTTCCGTTTTTTGTAGATGATTTCAAAGTCATAACCCAACATCTTTGTGACCCATTTTTGCTGCTCTTTTGAAGATAATCTTTGTTCTAAAAATTATTTAAGACTATCATGATCTGTATTTACCTTGAAGTGTCTTCCCATTAGGTAGGGTCGCCATTTCTTAAGTGCATGTAGTATTCCCAACATTTCCTTCTCATAAATAACTGTGTAAATACTTTCCTTTGATTGGACAACTTCTGAAAGCAATGGGTCTTTCTTCTTGCATTAAAACAACACCAATTCCATTTCCTGGGGCATCACATTCCACAATAAAGGTTTTTGTGAAGTCTGGTGTAGCCAAGACTGGTGCTTGGCACATTGCCTCTTTAAGATGTTCAAAGGCCTTTGTTGCTTCTGGAGTCCATGAAAATGCATCTTTCTTCAATAATGTTGTTAGAGGTGCTGCTATTCTCCCATAATTCTTAACAGACTTGCGATAATAGATTGTCAACCTGAGAAATCCTCGTAGATTCTTTATGGATATGGGGATTTTCCATTCCTTAATGGTTTTAATTTTGCTAGGTCTACCTTAACACCTTCATGAGATACAATATGACCCAGATATTCCACTTCTTGTACTCCAAAGAAACATTTGGAGATTTTTGCATATAATTGTTTCTCCTGCAATAGTTTGAGCACCATGTCAACATGTTGGATATGATCCTTCCAAGACTTGTTGTAGATTAGTATATCATCAAAAAATACTAACACAAATTTTCTAAGGAAGGGTTTGAAAATGGAATTCATCAAACCTTGAAATGTAAAAGGTGCATTAGTAAGGCCAAAAGGCATGACCAAAAATTCATAATGACCCTCATAAGTTCTAAATGTTGTTTTTGGAATGTCTTCACTCTTCATTCTGATTTGATGATATCCTGAACGAAGATCCAACTTGGTGAAGTAAATTTATCCATGCAAGTCATCCAATAATTCATCAATGACAGGAATGGGAAATTTATTTTTAATAGTGAGCTTGTTGAGCTCCCTATAATCTGGATACATGCGCCATGATCCGTCCTTCTTGTGAACCAATACTGCTAGAGCAGAGAAAGAACTTTGACTAGGTTGAATTACACCAGCCTCTAGCATTTTTGCAACCATACATTCAATTTCACTCATTTGGATATAGGGATATCTGTAAGGCCTGATGTTTGGAGGAACACTTCCTGGAATCAAATTAATAGCATGATCATGATCACGAATTGGTGGGAGGCCTTTGGGAGTCTCAAATACCTTGGAATGATTGTCCAAGAATTTTTGGATATCTGGAGAAATGGATGATTTCGATGTGGGAACCTCTAGTGAACAAAATTGTGCAATTATGCCTCATTGTTCTTTCTTTAGAAGCTTTGTCATTCCATTAGAGCTGATTATATTTCCCAGTTTCCCTGCGATACCCCTTAATTCAACTTCCTTTCCTTCTGAAGAGAATTTCATGAAAAGTTCTAGAAAATTAAAAGCTATTGTACCCAAGGATTGTAGCCATTGGACTCCTAGTACAACATCAGCACCACCCATTAGAATGGAAAGCATTGGGCTATTCAATACATATTCTCGCATGGATAGCTTGCATTATAGCACTTCCCTGAACAATTCATCGTTCCTCCACTTGCAACCATCACTTGACACTCTGGTGCTGTATATAGGAAGAAATTTAATTCCTTGGCTATCTTACAATGAATAAAATTATAGGTGCTTCCGAATCAATCAACACTATGGTGATTTTCTTCTTGATATGCCGTTTTCTCTTGATAGTTTGAGGAGTGGTAATTCCAGCCAATGCATTACAATATATGGTTGGATTCATTTCTTCTTTTTCTAGGGTTTGTTCCTGGTGTATATCCTTTTCTTTTGACGTTTCTTGTTCCTTTTCTTCCTCCGCTTCACAATCTACGTAAAATAATTTCTTCTTGGCACACTTATGACCTTTAGTGTATTTACTATCACAACTGTAACAAAGCCATTTTTCTCTTTCTTCTTCCAATTGTTGTGGTGTCAACCTTGTAGGTTGTGGATGGCTAGGGGCAGTAACACTTCCATCTTTATGATTGTGAATGGTAGGCTTCCTTGTTGCCATAATTTTACTTTCCATTTTTCTCGCCAACCTGAATGCCTTCTCCAATAAATTTGGTTCCCAAATCCAAACCTCATGTTGGATGTTATCTTTTAAAGTTCCTATGAACACATCAATCCTATGCTCCTCTAGAATATCTTTTACCCTTATATTCAATTTTTGGAAGTCCTCAATGTGCTCCATCATTTAACCCTTTTGTTTGAGATTTATCAATTGGTTAAAAAAAGTGTTGCTTTTTGTATCCCCATAATGTGCTATCATTTCATCCATAAATATAGCCCAAGTGATAATTCGTTTACGAGAGCAAAGCCATCGATACCATACAAACTGATTTGGTTCCAAATATAAAGTTGCAATGCATATCTTTTGTGTGTTTTGCACATTATGAAGATCGAAAAATTTCTCCATCTGTAGAATCCATGTTTCGGGATCCTTGCCATCGAAATTCCTCATATCGATATTTGGAACATGGCAGTTCTTCGATCCAATGTTAGAGTCTATGAAATCATGATTAATATTTATTTTGTTCTCATCATGAGTTTCCTTTACTACCCTTTCGCCGTTAGTAAGCATTCCTTGTAGAAACTTTGTCAAATCTATCTTCAAATCTTCCATGCCTTTCTTTAAATCATCCATCTTAGCTTCCACGCCATCCATCTTAGCTTCCACACCATCCATCTTAGCTTCTACACCTTTATTTAAACAATCCATCTTAGCTTCCATGCCATACATCTTAGCTTCTACGTCTTTCTTTATACCATCCATCTTAGCTTTTGTTACTTTTTGTGTGAGTGAAATTTGTTGCACTTGGTCTCGTAATTTTGATATCTCATGTTGCATTTCTTCCTCTTCTTCATGAGTCATGCTAGAGCTTTCAGGTTGCTTACTACATGTTTCCATTTTCTTTCTTCGAGGCATCAATTACCAATAATAATGCTTCACTATGCCCTTTGAATTCCTTCAAACTAATTTTTCAAACCAAGCTTACGCAAAAAAAAAATTAAAAAACTACACGCCTTTTTTTTCACTTTGTAGGAACTTGATATTGAATCTAATGTATCTCTATAATTTGGGATCTCCAATGTCTGAAATTTCTTCCTACGGTAACCCTCTGAGTAATATTTCCCAAGTTACCGAAGTTTGGGGTTTTGGACCCAAAAAATTGGGTTTAGAAAAAAGAAAATAAATTTAATTAATAATGTTTTTAGTGTTTCAGTATGTAAGTTGAGGCCATCTAGGAGCCAAGTAACATGACCCTTAGGGTTAAAAGATCACCCCTTGAACATAATAAATTGGAGACCTATGAAAGGTCTTTTCACATCATAACAATCCATCTTGTGAAAACAACAAGCATAAGAGAGAAGTTGCAACAAGTGAAGGACAGAGAAGGAGGTTTGCTTCTGTTTTGGAAAGGAGGATTATGCCCAAGAGAACCAGGTTGAATTTGTCTTCAAGAATTTAAAGTTACATTTCTAGTGGACGAGGAGGATATAATTCCAAGATAATGTTCTGTATGTGATTGAGAGGAGGGTCGATTCCCTATTTTGGGGATGAAAGGCCTCAAATTTACAAGTAGTAGGGTTGAAAGGCCTCAAGGTGTGGACAAACAAGGCCGCAACCTATTTGAGGTAGGTCGTCGCAATAAAAGGGGGGCTAAGAGGCCTCATTGGCTTGTGGAGTAGGGACGAGGTGCCTTAATCTTGTTGAGAGGCCAACAAGTCAGTGACAAGGCCTGCTTTTCTATGAAAGAAGGATTGTTGAGCTACAAGGACCGAGGTCTATGTTTTGTAATGTTATCTGAGCATGTTTAAGGATTATCAGAGCATGTTTAAGGATGATATGAACCTAATATAAGGAAGGGAAAAGCCCTATATGTGTAAATATTTGAGCAATAAAGTGTTTTGGTGTTTGGTTGCAAGTCCTATGGTGTTTTGTGCAAGAAGTCACATGAAACAAGGGTTGCCTATAGGCTGGCCTAGCCCTAGAAGTAGGGCCAAAGGTATGGAAATGCATAATAGACCTACTCAAGGTGAATTAGGGCAGGTCAAGGCTGGCAGAAGTGTAGACATGGCTAAACGAGAGAATTGAGTGTCATTGAAGTGGACAACAAATAATAAGAGGGGTAATTCAGGGCTAAAAGGAAGACTCTTAGGTCAAAGGAGAAACCTAACAACAAGGAGACTTGATGTTGGTTAGTACAATTGACTGAAGGACTAGTCCACTGAGAGCAACTGAGTATATAGGGCATTGGAAGGAACCATTGCCTATGATTTTAGAGGAAAATAATTACGAGGTAAATCAAGGGAAAAGAGGACAAAAATGACTGGAGGCAAAGGACTACTACAAGAAACAAGTCAAGTTATTTTATCTTTGTTGCGATGAGTAGATTGAGGGTCTAAAGGATTAGACCTCAAGGCTTAGATTTTGCATATTATGTATACTACTTTGTATTATGGTTTATGAAGGGCCATGATCCCTAGTATGGGAGCCCTAGTGTTTTCTTATTGATGGACTAATGAGAAATATGATTTGGGTTGATATATTCTTGTATATTGTTGTTGATTTCACTGTTGTTATATTTATGCTATGCAAAGTGATTTTGTGTTGGTATTCTATAATGTGTTGTGTTCCTAGCTAGGGCACATACCAGACTCGTAGGGCTTGGAAATTTTAACATGGTAGCAAAGCTACTTTTAAAGAGCAGGTGGATCAAAGTTTGTGTAAGAAATATCTTAAGAGGGAGTTGTGAGATAGTTGTAGGAAACCAAAGTGTTGCCTAGACATGGAGCAGACGTTTCATAAGAGAAGGTGCTTCGGTATTGATATGACAGGTTGATCGAGAGATTGTTTCTTCATTGGGTTGTGGAGTTTCACATCTGGAAGAGGATCCATGTGCACATGAGGTATTTGACCCAAGAGGATGAGGACTCATGCAAAGTTGAGTTGCAGTGGTCTATAGTGGATTAGACCTAGTGTTCAATCCCATCTTTAGACTGACCTTGAAAGGACACAAATTTAGTGGTAGCACTTTTCAAGAAAGAAAGCAGAGTAAGCCAGTGGAGGTTGTGTAGGCTCATAAGGAGTCTAGCTTCAAAGGGAGTGTATGAAGGAATGCCAATCACCCAATATAAGTCAAATCTTCAGGTTCAAGTGAGAAAGTAGAGTTTTCAGCCCATGTAAGGATAATCAGAAACCATGTGGAGACACGCATGGTGGTGCAAAGAAAAGTCATGTTGCATGACAGGACAATCATGCACCATGTAAGATAAAGCTAGGCCTAGTACAAAATAAGATGTGGTACATACGAGGACAGTTATGGTAATGCAAGGAAATTCATGAATCATGCAAAGACATTCATGGCTATGTAAGGAAAGTCATTGAGTGGAGATTTCAAGGAGTGGTCGAAACACCTTGTTCACTAAGAGGGACTGTGTAAATCTGGGTCATTGAGAAAGTATTTCCAAGTGGTGAAAACCCACAAAAAGGAAGTTGTTGGGAAATTTATCCAAGTTTGGGGTTTTGGACTCAAATTAGTGGTGTTTGGACAATTTTTATTATTAATAATAGTATTTTTATTATTTCAACATGTAGGCTCAGGTCAACTAGGAGCCAAGTTGTTGAGAATTCCAGGGAAATAAGATTAGGAGATTTCTCTTGTAATGATAACTACTTTTGAATGATTTTTAATTATTTATATTATGTTTTTCTCTTAGATTATTATAGTGTTCTTCTTCATCAAACAACTACCAAAGCATAAACAATAAAGAGACACAAAATGTAGGTGATCAACCAAGGCCAAAACCTCTCCAACTTGAGAGGAAAACCCGACAAATTATTCTTCTTATAGAAACTTCAATTGATGAATACCAAGACCAAGAACCTTTACATAATTCCCTCTCTCAGACCAAGTCAATTACTTCCTTCAATGACTGTAATTCCTCCTTTTTCCTTCACCTTGGATCTTTCAACACAGGACTAAAGTTCTCGACCTCTCCTTCTGCAATTTTTGGCATCCTGCAATTTCCCACTTGTGACCTATTTAGGGCTACTTAACCCCACCTTCTCCTTCACTTGACAAGGGTTGACCTGCTAGTGACTTTACCCTTTGATGTAGCCCCTTCTATTGCCTTGATTTAACCTTCTTAGGATATGAAATTACAGCAAGTAGGAAACCCTTATTTCCTTCGCACGTGTGAATGAAATGACCCAAAAATAGTCCTGAAATATCCTCGTTCTTCCTTCGATCTTTGTCTTCCTTTATTTACTTGGATGTGAGGTATTTTCTTGTCCTTCTTATCGGACTTCTTTGTGTGTGTTCTCTCTTTTTGAATGAGGTCGAGTGCCTTATATATAGGCTTATTTCTTCGGCTTGTAGGCCGACTTGACTTGGTCATAGGTTGACTTGTCATCTTGGTGTAGGCTAGATGCTTCATATGGGGGCCAAATTGCTTGAGCTTAGTCTTGGAGGGTCTTTTGTAAGATTCAATGGGTCTTTAATACACGACATTGACTCAATAGACTTTATGAATTGATGACTAAACCTAATAGCTCACAAATGGGAGCTTTATAAAATAAAATTCCTTGAGCATGAAACCCATGACTCAAGCATAACATAAATAATTTTATTTTTCTTCTTTACATCAATTACATAAAATCATGATTACATATGTCATTATGAAGACCGAACCTAGTTACATATTTCAACACTCCCTCTTAACTAGGGAGGTATTCATAATCCATACAAGGTACTTGGACATTCTCAATCTGAATAATTCTCATAAGAAGAGTCAAATTGGTAACCCATCTGTATAGCATCATATCATCCAACATTGTCACATAGAAAGGCCTTGACTAACAACTCTATCTTTCCACAAGATCAGAGCATAATGCTGGCGATACCAATGATTTATAGACACCTTCATCGTTTTCTATCTCGAAACATACCCCACCTGGGTTCTCTCAAAGTATGTTCCACCAAGACTATTCTTATCTTGGATTCTCAGTCCTAAAATAATATCAATCCTCTATGAATACTCTTATCTTGGATTCCCTACAATATCCTCAAAGAGTATCAGATTCCAAATGCGTACCCAATCCTCCATTCTATCTTCCTAGGTGAAAACAAGAATGATGTGTCTATCGCTCCTCATGGCCTTCACTAAGACTTAGAGTTGTTAGTCCCAGTCTAACGCATGAAACATGAAGTAGAGAACCATATATGTCATTCCCTCTTAAACAAGGATGACAAACCCATTCCATTAATGGAATGTACCCAAGGTCCCTCTTAATCAGGGACTTGTCCAAGCTCCCTCTTGACCAGGGATTTGTTTCCAGTATCTCTTTAGGTGGAGATCATGGGACAAGCAACTGCTTGAAGATCTCCTTCTTTCGATGTCATGAACTTTTTTTCTTTATTCAGGATTCTTCATCTTTTTGGGACTTCTTCGTAGGGCATCGACCTTCCATCACTTTCATTCGTGAATTATGTCAATTATGTCATTCTTTATTTCATTGGAAAGTGATCCATTAGTCCATATCTTGCCTTCTTTCATACCTTGCTACCTTATTTATGTCATGTTTCCTTGAGGGTATTTCATCCAACCACATGAGTATCAGTTGTAGATGGCATCTACAACTATTTCCTTGGTATCCCTGCATTAGCCCACCCAAATATTGTTCAAAAAAAATTGAACATTAAATCAAAATTACCTTTGTGATGATCTTTTATCATGACATCTCCTTGTTTGCATCAGCATCCTGCATACATATTGACACATCTCCAAAATATATATATATATATATATATATATATATATATATATATATATATATATATATAATATATATATATATATATATTTCAAGGGTCTCTTTCTTTTTCAGACTTCATCAGGGTCTTCATATCTTTCATGGAGATACAATTGTCAAATATTTCAGTCTTTGGACGTTGATTTCCTTTTACATAGTTGCATATGTCATGATATATTCCTTTCTTTCTTCACACATTTCTTTTCTAGGAACTTCCAATCAAAGTTTCTAGTTATTGTCAACCACCTCATATCTCATATGAGGACAGATTATGTTGATTTCATCTAGTCAATGTGTGAACCATGCCTTCTTGCATCTTTTCAAAGGAGGAAATCCTTTCTTTTAATCATGCTCTCGGGATGGAGCATTTATCCATGTTACCTGCAACCATATGACAAGACTTTATTTTATCAAATACAAGCATACATAATTCATTTTCCTTTAGGTCATCTAGACTTCCTCCAACAACTTCCTTGATTGAAAGAATTTCAATTCCTTGATCTGCTTCACTTCTTTTGACATCATTCCACCATCCCATGAATTCCCACAAGTTGGAATTCTTAATGAAACACTTGCTTCCTTTTAATCAATGAACCTTCCAATGAATATTTCAATAGAGGATCTTGAGTATCCTCATTCAAAAAATGTTTTCCTTTTGATTGATGTATGATGTGCTTTGTACTAGATGGATTTTCCCTTTTCTCATAAGTACAATTTATGCTTCTAATGAGCTTACCAAGAGTTATATCCTTCCAAAGGTGACTTCCATATACTTTTATCTTTCATGTTTCCCTTATGATGATTTCATGAGTTATTTCTTTCAATGCTTCTATGATGCCATGGTGCATCCTATCACGCTTCTTTGTGACTTATGATGGCCATATCTTACAACAGAATACTTGAAAAACTGAAACTTGAAAAGAACCAAGTGAGGAAGACTATCTCAATCATAGTAGAGATATTTTACTTCCTCCTTCTTGGATTTCTTCTTTTCAGCTTCCTCCACTTCTTCGGTGATATGGGCTTCTTCTCTTCCCCGTTTGTTATTGTCCTTATTGAGCTTCGGACAATCTCTCTTATAATTTCCATATTCTTGAAATCCATAGCATTGAACCTTGGCCATATTCTTCTTCTTTTTATGAGGACCAAACTTTCCAAATTTCCCTTTTCTTTCTGTTATTGTAGCATATGCTTGATTTTGCTCACTTTATCCTACATTAGTTTTTGCCTTCAAGCTGGTTTCCTCAATCTCCCATAGTGACCATAGATCCTTGAATGGAGTAGCTTTCTTCTTCCCATAAATGTTTGATGTGAAGTTACCCCATTCCTCTCATAGTGCATTTAGCACTATGGTGGTCATCTCTTTGTCAGACAGTATTTCTCCCAGATCTTGAAGTTGATCCCTTATTTTTTATATCATTATAAAGTATGAGGTTATTCCTCATTATTTTTATAACCTTAGCTTGTAAATTTCTTGCATTAATGGGATAACTTATCATGCAGTTCTTACGAAAAAAAAATAAAAATAAATAAAATAAAAATAAAAATAAAAATAAAAATAAAATAAAATAAAAATAAAATAAAATAAATAAAAAAAAATAAATAAATAAATAAAATCTACTAGTTTGACATATATTTCTTTTGAAGTTTTGAGTTTAGATACATATCGAATGAGGGAATCCTTGATGGATTCTATGAGAATCCTTCAAACCCTTACTTCCCCTTTCATGAGTTACCTTTCAAGTGCTTGAGAATAATCTTTTTTAGGTTTGGAGATTGAGCCCTTAACATGTTCCATGACCTCACTTTCAATGAGATTCATATATGTCCTCTCCTTCCATGCAAGAAAGTTTCAAGCCCCAACCAACTTGTTGTTTTCCTTGCAAAAATACATTTTGACAAATTCATATGTAGACATAAATATACTTACTTGTGAAGATGCTTCTTCCACTTTCTGCTTCCTTGAATTTGATGATGATATAGATAATAGAAAATGTATCCTTGATGAAGATAGTTTTCTTCAAGAGTGATCCTGTTGTAGTGGTTACAACCACCCTCACAAAATTTTTCCTTAGCCTGTTTTGGAGCCTCCTCTACCAACCTTACACAACAATTTGTTTTGCTTCGTCAAGTACTCAAGCTTCAGTGTTTTCCTCGCACAAAGGCAGCCTGTCGATCACAGTTGATCCATTCTCCTCACAAGCTTCTTACTTGGACTTGGTCCAACAGCAGGCTGAGCAACTTCCCCTTGAAAATTGCACATTTTTGGAGGGAAATGAACCTTCTCTCCAAGAATTGCGCAATCCTCTCTCACATCCTGCTGGTCTCCAATATTACGCAATCCTACTAGCCAACCCTCCCAGCAGGATTTGCACAATTTTTCCCATCAACAAGCTGTTCAATCCAAGATTTGCAAAAATCTGGGCAGCATTCAGCTACTCTGCTCAGAAATTACGTAATCCCCTTGGGAAATCAACCCCACTTACAGTCAAGAATGCACATTTTTCCCAAGCAGTTGAGCACTAGAATGCATGGACAGTTCAATTGACTAGTTCCACCCGGGACCAAGGAAACTTGACTTGCATGCATGCATGACTTGATCTTCCCGGAATAGTAAGATACAACATGCGAAAGGCATCCCATGATTCAGGGAGCTATTTTTAGCAGTCGGGGGTTACATGCAAAGTTGTTATAGAAGTTTCCCTCCATGTGCGTCTTTTTCCTAGATTTGTGGCATTCACGTATTGAGGCCAAACTAATTCATTCGACGCATCAGAGCTCATTCATTCACATTGATCTTGGAGCTCTGACATCCCACAACACATGAAGGACTCTTTGACACATCTGACTCAGCTATTCACGGGTAAGTAGCGTCAACTTGTCTTTTTCAACATTTCTATCGCTTTTTGTGTATTCGCATGTGTGAGTGTTGTTTTCTTGGTTTCTTTGAATTCCTACTGTCATTTACATATATTCTAGCTTTTCCTAGCTTTGTTTCAATTTTCGTTGTTATTTCACTGTTGTCGCATGCATGAAACTATTTTGCATGGACGTTCGCCCAATCAGCGAATGACCTCACCCACATGCATGTTGATATGTTTGCTCAATATTCCATTCATGTTTTGCATGCGTTGTTTATCACTTCTGTGATCACTTAGTGTCACCATGCATTTCATTGACTTACTTGCTTTCAGTTGCCCATCGGCAAGTCGGGCCAACCTTGGCCCGTCTCTGCCTTCACCAAGGCTGCATTGCACAATCTGGAGAAGGAATGCTCCCTTTCCTCTCTAGATTTGTGCATTTTGGCCCAAAATTGGCCACCTGGACTGAATTGCACATTTCTGGAGGTTAGTGGTTGCTTGGCCCAAAAATTTGAGCAAATATGTCCTTGGGCCAGCAGTGTTTCCCAGCTAGAATCGCACATTGTGCAATCTTAGCAGCTAACTGCCCAACTGGATTAAGTATTTCACAGATCCAGCAGCCAATCTAGCCTCCCAGTCAATCCAAACTACCTTTTGCGTAGTCTTGGCAGCCAGTCACTCGACCTCCCAGTGACATTTGCACAATCTTGCTCATTATTTCCCCAGGTATGTGTTGTGTCCTTCCCCGGATTTTCTTTGTTTTCACTCAAATATTTATTTCCATGCATGCTACTTGTTTCCAGATCTTTTAGGTGTTCACCGGTCTCAATGGCTTCCAAGAGAATAGGATCCCTGGACACTGATGGTTTTGCAGCTGGAACAACAGTTGAACAGGTGTCCTCTAGCATGTCGATGTACGCAGATACGAAGTTGTATCTAGACAAGGACATCAAACTGAAGTGGCAAGAGGTGAAAGAAACATTCGTAGATACTTTTGGGGAAGACCTTGAAGACCATCAGGTGTACGTGAACATTCATAAGTCTGGCCTGTACTGGGTTGCATGCAGATACCTCACATTCCCATGTGCATATATGATTCACTAGATTGTCTCTCACACTGATCCCGAGATGATGACCTTGAGCAGTGCTAGAGGGACGAAGCTTGCAACCTTCTGGGAATGAGACTATGATGAGATGTATCAGATGAATGAGCCATGACTGTCATGACTCCTCCATTCAGCTTGCCCAACAACAGAGGCCACTCTAGAGACATTTTGAAGGATTGGGTAAAGGATCCAACTCATTTCAAGATGACCCATAATCAGATCTATAAGACGAAGATATTGAGGAAGTCATACCAATACTTGGTCATATTCTCATGTTGACTGAGTGACCAAGCGAGCACTGAGACCTTCCCTCAGAGTTGGGTGGTCGTGCTAGACCAACTGGCTAGAGAAGGAAGACCATGCAACTAGTCTGGCATATTAACTCATCAGCTGAAGGAAGAAGTCATGAAGGCTCGACAGTCACCTGAAGGCATGCATGTAGAGATTTACATGTATGCCTCCATTCTAGATGCATTATGTGCCTAACATAAGTTCTCAGGCTTAGAGTGGGCATGTCACTGGCAAAGATTATTGTGAGCACATATTTCAAGTTATTTTCCGAGTGCAGCTTCATAGGAGTGATTATACGGTTGTACGACCATCTTGTCACCCCAATGTAGAGGTTGATATTCGAACATGATCTACCCATCATGTCAAAAGAAGTGATGAAGGCATTATTAGGCATTGTGGATTGGTATACCTCACCAGACGACACGTTCATCAGAGTGTTCAGTGCGCAGAAGCCTCCGCATGTTCTGCCAAAGTTTTCTTTGGACGTGCTTGTCATGCAAGAAGTAGCATATCATATCTCAGCACGATTAATAGCTAGGCTGCAGCAGAAAAAGAAGGCACCTTGGCCCACTCTTCCATTGTGGATTAGGTTATACGAGATCTGGAGCATCAAGCAAGCAGATTTTGAAGCTAAACAGATGAAGAAGTATCCATTCGACCTCTGAAGCTTTAACCCGTGTGACCTTGTTGATGCCTCGAAAATTGTTGCAACAACATCGGGGAAAACCATCGGTCCGGACCTTAATGCAGCTCCTTTTCTTTTTGGTGTGGTGGCTCCGACTGGAGATAATGGGACCATTTCCCAATGATGAATAAAAAGGGGATGGATGAGTGATTGGTTTTCTAATAAAATGGTAATGGATGAATGATTTAATCTAAAAAAGCAAAAATATGAATAACTATTATATCCCGGGAAATTTTTATTTCTAAGTGCAACGTTTGATAATCTCTATTTACAAATAAGCATATAGATGACTCTATTTGATAAACAAAGACATTCATTCATTAATAATTGCTTTGTTCAAATAGTTGAACAAAGTAATTAATAAAACATTGTTACACTTATCTGATACATGTATGACTAAACGAATGATATCCTTTAAACATCCAATAGTGAAAAATATAAAGAATGTTGTTAAAAACACATACATATATTCAATAATAACAAGAGTAATCAAATAACAATTCACATAAAAGAATGAATTCAGATCATAGATAGTAGTACCATATGTGCTGTAAATCATTCCCAATATCAATTGCAATTCGAATTCCTTCTTTCAACTCATAGATACTTTCATATCAAGGCAATGGTGCACATCCACATAAAAGCTTCTTCATTAAAATTTGGAATAATGGCCTAGTCTTTATAAAAAATATACCGGAAGTACAATAGTGCAACTTCCAGGTTTGAGTCTTATACAAAAACTGAAGACCCTTTATAAATGCATGAAAGGGTCTATAAATACTTAATTAAACTAACTAACTACAAAAATAAAATGCTATTTAATTGGTACAACTGGATCTTGAGTATCTTCTCCACAGAAAGTTTGTTGGTAGTCGGCAGCATGATTCATCACTTCAGTTGTTCTCCCTTTGATCTAAGTTGGCAGATTGCAAGCATCCGTTCCAATTCTGGAGGGCGGCTGAGACGAGAATGGAGCTGAGCCGAGTATGTGGCATTGTGTATCTCGGGAATGATACAACCGATTGCATCTGTTAGACACCTGAGGGTGGCTCTCTGGCTGTATGGTTTTACTAGGAACAACCAATAGGTGTCCCAAGTAAAACTTTGAATACCTGCAATTAACCTTCCATTCTTTTCCAGCTCCTGATTACATGCTTGCTCCAATGTCTTAGCTGATAGCAATTTACCTGGGGTACATTGTGAAATCATATTAGATAAATAGAGAGTGTTATTGATTAATTCAATCAAGTTACTTGTAGATAATCTACATCTTGAAACTTCTCTCTCTGCCTTCATCAACTGAGACTACCATTCTAAGAATAGGATTTCCTTATGTGATTCTAGGATTTTGGGCAGATTTGTTGTCTGTCCCTCACTGGTGTCTTGCCAAGTAAGAAAATTTGTCAACGTCTCGTCGACCTGCTCTAAATCCTGTCTAGCATCAACTGATTTATCGATTATCGATGTTGTTATATCACAAAGGGGTTCAATCTGAGAAATATTATGACACAACAGTCTTATCTGTGTCACCAATGCCTTATTAATCTGTAGCGCTTCTGTTCTGAAATCGGCAGGTTGTGGAAGACTCTTGAACTTCTCTATTTGAAGTGATAGCTGAGCAATTTGCTCATCTTTTGTTTTCGCCATTAGTTCATTCATCGTCTTCAACTTTGCCAATGCTTCTGATAATTCTTTCTACTTTTGAATCGCTCTTGAATCTACTCTCTGTTTTTCTTCAAGTAGTTGCTTATTCAGTTGATTATTTAATTGCTGCTATGTTGACAATTGTTGTTCCAACTGTTCAACTTTCTGTTGTGCCTCAGACAACTGTGTTTGCAACAAAATAATTGCCTGGTCTTTTTCTTTTAGTAGATTACTCACTTCCGATGCCTTATCCATGGTGGCCGCTGAATAGGCTTCGGCATACTGAGAAAGCTTCGTTAGGTCATCGGAAGGATCAGACTCCTCTTTCCAAACTACGTTGGTTGTCTCTGTTTGTTCTGGAAACAGGGAAGGTTGATCAAGCCTTCTCCTTTTCCGTTGTCGCTTCACTACAGCCCTATGTTTTGGACTGTGAAAGACATCTAATGGAGGTATATCCTCCACCTGCAAAATGATTTGATCTGAGGGATCCTTTGGAATTATTTCTAAGTCTGTACTAGGGGGAGGGCTACTGGTTCCTTCACTCGGAACCTTTGTTGACGCTGTATCCTGTGTATCTGTTGCTTTGGGTGTATCGGCACCTTTTGGACCTTCCAGATTGCTTATGATGGAGTCAAATTTCTGCCATTCTTGGAGCAATTTCGGATCAATCTGGGTATCCACATTAACATTCTCGCTGCCCTTATCTTGCTCCTTTTTCCACTCTTCCTCCTGTATTTTCTCCTGCTCTTTCCTCTGTACTTCCTCTTGCTCTTTCTCTTTATCTGCCTTAAGAATCTTTGATGCAGCAGGAGGTTTGTCAATGAGTCGTTGTTCAGGCTCGCTTGATTGTGTCATCGGGGCAGTAGCTAGTAAATCCAGAGGCAGAGTTTGCAACCTCTGCTCTCTGAGTTTATTGAATTCTAATAACCCTTCGTCATTATATCTCATATTAGCCAGTGCTTGGACCTGAAATAATGACTCCGCCAAAGAAAATAAGTCATCAAAATCGTCTTCTTTATGATCAAACTTTGTAAGTTTTGCCTGTTCAAGTACATTATAGACAATTTTCCTTGGGTCAAATTGCCTATTAGGAATGGTGGCGAGATTTAGCATATTTATCTTGTCTGCTTCCTTCTCTGCATGCTTATAGTCATGCAGAGTATAGACACTGCATCTTACAGGAAAAGGAGGCCAAACCTGCTTCTTTGAAGTCCTCAGAGTCTTGGTTGCTCCTGCGAACGTAATCTGATAGGCTAATTCTCTAGCCAATAGCTTGTCAGGTATCTACAAAGGAAGGACATGAAGCCTGGCAAGGCTATCGAAAACTCTTATGTATGTGAATTTATCCTCTCCGAACCAGTTTCCTAGAGCAGTTATGTCAATCTCTACTTGTAAAGAAATCTTCGGAGCAGGCTTGTCAAAAATGGCACGGTAAATGGGCAACATAAAACCATTACAAACTTGATACAGGTGGTCCTTATAATGTGCTTTCCATAGCTTCTGGTGTTAAATGTGAATCTGTATGGGGTCTTGTGTAGTCCATCTCCACCCCAGCATAGGAAATTCAGAGTTGAAACAAAGAGTATCTAAAATACAGGCACTAAAATAAAACGGAGGAATAGACCTATCGGTGACGCGAGTTTTATTTCTAAACTCAAGAATAGTAGTGGCTAACTTATCAGATAATATATTTCCCCAATCCATTATCTCACTATTGGTTGTCGCTTCCATTAAAGGAACCATTTCAATTGTGAATTTTGTGGAATCATGTAATCCCCAAATCCTACACATCATCGCCCCGGCATAACAATAAGGAGAACATAATGAATCGACAGAGTACTTACACGAAGATTCATGCTTGTGCCTTGCAAGGTTCTGTCTCCATTCCCGAATAGGTGTTGATTCAGTTTCATTCTCACTTCTGAACTTCTCTAGAAATGCTTTGTTGTATTTCTTCTGTGGTTCAGGCAAGTGGTACATTTTTCTCAAATCATTAGGTTGAAACGAGTCGAAGACTCTCCCGTCGACTGTGCAGAATGTTCTATTAGTAACAGGGATTTCCTCAACTGCCCACCGCACTACATCTGTATACGGAAGAATTTTTCTCTCGAGCTGCAATTCGGTGTAGATAGGAGTTGGCTAAATCCTTTAGGGTAGCTTCTGACTTTCTGGTTGAATCTGCAGTAGCTTGCACTGATACCGTTTCAGGCTCTTCAGGTTCAATTAGATTATAGATGCTTTGCCAACTAGTGTTGTCGAGGCCAAGACAGGTAGTGTCTGAAATCAATCCTTTCTTGCTTGGTCCTAGATCAGTGGTAGATTGTCCTGTTACTGCGGGAGCTGAAGCTGCTGTAAATCTCTTGGATTTCTTCCCCATTTGGCTTGAATTTGTTGCTTCGGCGGAGCTCTGCGCAGGAGATAGAATGAACGTAATACAGAGAATAGGTGGTGCGAGCCAAATATGAAAGAGTTATATCAATTAACGAATAATGAAGGATTAAAATAATACTGCCACAGATACAATCTCAAGGGAGATCTCGGCATAACTGCTCCATTAATTGGCCACTTTAACCTGTCAATCATTTAAATGCCCATCATATCATTTATTCGCCGAATGATTCATTCAAGCGTGGCTTTGATTTTTGGTGGATAATCACAACTGAATCACTATCAGGAAGGGAAGGCTTTTAATAATAATCTAAAATAATATACCCAAGCCTTTTCAATCTATTTTGAAATTTGCGCTTAGCTTTATCGCAATCGGAATCAGAGAAATGCTTGGGTAAAAATATTTGTGTCATTGCAAAATCCCCGATGGCGATACACCTTATCGCATCGGGAGTTTTATAAAGGTGTCTTTAATGTGTGTGCGCTACATTCCCTGATTTCCGATAGCGATATCGCATCGAAGAAAAGTGTGAGGGCCTTTTGTTACACTTGCTTGCTTTTCCCGATATCCGATAGTTATTCACTTTTCGAATCGGGGTAAACCAATGGGTCTTTTCGTTATGCATCCCTTGTTTTTGCGATATGCGATCTTGCGATCGCTTTATCGCAATAATAAAGAATTATTTATTTATTTCTTAAGACCATTTTATATTTTTTCAAAAGGTTTATAATGTATTTCTTCCTTTGGACCTTTTGATGAAGGATGAGTTGATACCAATTTTATTCATAAATCTAAAAAGGGACCCTTTCATATTATAGTTAAAGATAAAATTTTATGAAATGGGGGGTTGTTGTACAGCACAAAAATTGGCGATTCACTAGGAGAAACAGTTATCTCTGAAAAATGTTGCAATACTTAAACTTTCTTTATATAGAAATCTTACCAAAGAGGAAAATTCTAATATAACTAGGTATACATAAATTCTGAATCTAATAAGAGCTATTTTTCTAGTTCCTTCTCTTGTTAAAATTAAATACATTCTACATTTTAAATTAGCCTTTATTGGTTGATAATAATAAAACAAAGAACCTTTCCAACTTAGCTTTTTAATGACTCCTTTATCATAGGTAGAGCCTTTGCTGTCAGCAAACGTTCATAGTCTCGACATGGATACCTTTTAACCATTTGATTGTCCATTATCCCATCCATTTCAGAGTATAATTAAAAGAATGAATCCAAAAATATTCCTTCATATCTTGTATTTCTTTTTCTTTTTTATTATTTTGCAAGATAAAAAGCCATTGTCCTGATTTGGTGGCTAGCTGTTTGACAATGCCATTCACTGGTTGTAATTGAACTGAACAAGCTAACTCATGATGAGACCCCTTGTCTTATGATTATAAGCCATTACCCTGTTTTGTTATGCAATATTGGTAATGTCAGTTAAATTATTCCCCAATGATCATGGTAAGCAGGCTTGTGATAAGACCCCTTATCTTTTATATCAAATATATTTTAGAATTACACTCTGAATAATCATAAACTTTGATAAATGGGATGGACAATTTTCTCCTTAAGAGAGCATGGATGACAGGGTAAGAGTTGAATATGCTAAGATTGAATTAGTTTCTGTTTTGATATTGATAACCGTTTTTTGTCCATTTGAAAACATTAAAATGCTTTACAGTACTTCTAAATTTCGAGAAGATTTCACAAAAATGAAATGGGGTTTCAGAATCTAAATATACCTGATCTCCTAGAAATTTTCCTTTTGTTTAAGGTTTCCATTTTAAAATTAAATATCAAAACTATTTCTTTTGAGCAACTTTTTCAATATAGCAAAGGCCAATGGGAGATATCTTACAACTTTATTTCCTAATAATCCTAAAAACTATGAACACAAATTTTGCTGAAAATTAAATATTTACAAAAGGAGAAGGGGTTACCTCCTCAATTGAATAATTTTTTCAAGATAAGGCCATTAACAGGAAGAGAATCTCTCTTACCTGATAGATCTTGCAATATGAAAGTAGAATGGCCTATCTTCTCGTTGATTTGAAATGATCCGAGCCACATTTTCTGGAACTTTGTGTGTTTTCCTTTATCTTCATGGGCTTTGTCCCATTTCAAAACTAGATCACCAACTTGTAATTGTTTTGCACTGGATAAAGTTGAATCAAAAGATGACTTGATAATTTGTTGATGTTTTGCATGAATAATTTTGGCCTTTTCTCTTTCTTCTTCTAATTTTAAGATTTGATCGTGTCTTAGTTGAATAGAAGATGGGGGACTTTCTTCAATAAACTGCACTAGGGCTAGAGAAGGAAGCAATAAATTGGTTGGTAGAACTGCTTCTTTCCCATATACAAGATTAAATGGAGAAGTACCTATGGAAGCCTTCTGTGTTATTCTATCAACCCATAGTGCAAATATCGAAGATTTATGTCAGTTTTTATGATTCTGCTCAATAGTTCGCTTAATAATTTTAACGAGATTTTTATTGGTGGATTCTGCTAAACCATTACCTTGGGGATAGTAATTCGCAGAATATTTCAATTTAAACCCTCTTTTAATAGTGAACTCAAACATATATTTTCCAAAGAAATAAGATGCATTATCGAAAACAAGAGCGTTTGGGACACCAAACCTGGTAATGATGAATTAATCTATAAACTCTATAATTACTTCAGAGTTTGTTGTCTTTAAAGGAATTGCTTCAACCCACTTAGTAAAGTAATCAGTAGCAGTAAGGATATATTTATGTTGTTTGGATGACTGTGGAGTGATTTCCCCAATGATATCCAATCCCCATTGCTCGAAAGGTTGTTCAATGTTGACTGGTTGCAAAGGGAAAGCTGGTTTTCTTTGTCTTCCACTGGAGATTTGACAACTTTGACATTTCCTTACGTATTCGTGAGTATCCTTGAATAGGGTGGGCCAATAATATCCAACATGAATGATTTTGTGAGCTATTGTATCAGCTCCAAAATTTCCTCCTGCTGGTTCGTCATGTAGCTCCTGCAAAACTTTTTGCGCTCCAGGTTTTTCTAGGCATCTTAATAAAATTGAATCATAATTTCGCCTAAAAAGTACATCATCTACAATTATGAAGTTTTTTTCTTTTAATCTAATGGCACGTTTGTTTTTATAGGAAATATTAGAAGGTGCATATCCATTTTTTAAATAGAAGATAAAATCTGCATATTGTGATTCAGGATCAGTGATACTTATCTGATTGATTTCTTCAGTGTGTTCTGTATCCTCTAATTCTTGAATATTGGATGCTCCTGCTAATAACCTGCAAAAACCTTGGCCTCTGACAATATTTGCTGGCTTGATTTCCAAGTCATATTCTTGTAATGTTGTGACCCAATTTGCCCTTTTTTCTCCTAATTCCCTTTGGATTAGTAATTGTCTTACTGCTAAAAAAGGAACTATAACTTTTGTATGAGATTTTAAAAGGAAGGGTCTGTAGTGTTTAACAACTTTGTATACAGCAAAGGCCTGCTTTTCAACTTCTGAATAATTAAGTTCAGCACCTTGAAGATTTGAACTATAAAATGAACTTGGTGCCTCCAAGTTTTGATCATTAATTTGAGTCAGCACTGCTGCATAAGACGAAGTGGATGCGAGAGTATACAGTATGAAATGATTTGAAAAATTGGGAGTGTTTAAAGCAGGGGCATTAATTATTGATTGTTTGATAGAGTCAAACGCCTCTTTTTCTACAGATCCCCATCTAAACACCGAATTTTTCTTAATCATTGTTTGCAATGGTAAAATAATCTGGGAAAAATCTGGAACAAATCTTTTAACGAAGTTAATTTGACCTAAAAATAACTGCATGGATTTTTTGTTATGAGGGAATGGAATATCAGAAATCTCTTTAATTCTATCCGGACCAATATAAATACCATCTTTGGAAACAATGAAGCCAAAGAGCTTTCCTTGATTAAGAGCAAAGAAGGAATTTTTGGGATTGAGCGAGATACCATACCTTCTGCAGCGTTCAAATATTTGATTTAAATCAAGTAAATGATTAGACCTTTTCTTGGAAAATACAGTAATATCATCTAAATAGACAACTACTATTTTACTGATCCATCATTTGAATGCTATATCCATTGCTCCTTGGAATGTAGCTCCTGCATTGATAAGTCTAAAAGGCATTTTTTGGTAAGCATAAGTTCCCCATTTGGTTCTGAAGGTAGTTTTAAGCTTGTCATCAGGATGGACCAAAATTTGGTTATATCCTGAAAAACCATCTAAAAAGGACATTAACTCAGAACCAGCTACTGAATGGAGTATCTACTCCATGGTAGGTAATGGGAAGTTATCTTTTTGGCTTGCTTTATTAAGATTTCTGAAATCTATGCAAATACTAATGTCGCCATTTTTCTTTCTAACAGGCACCATATTGGAGACTCAGTTTGAATGTCAGACAAGAAAAATGATCTTAGCCTTCAAGAGTTTATTTAGTTCGGATTTTATTTGACTCTCTAAGTTAGGATGAATTTTCCTTAACTTCTGTTGGACTGGTTTTTGTTCAGAAAGCATTGGAATGGTGTGCTGAATGATTGATGTATCGTATGTTTTTAAATCATCATATTTCCAAGCGAAGACATGTTTATTTTTTCTTAATAACCTAATGAATGTTGTTCTTTCTTCCACAGAAAGTCCTAATCCCAAATTGATGTTTTGAGGGTTTTCCTCAGTACCTAGGTTTATCAACTCAAATCTTAAAGTGGAACTTTGGAGCTTTGAATTGGTTACCTATTTAAACCTGTCGTTAATATCGTAGAGATCCTCTAGTTTAACCACTGGTTTCGGTATTGAGTTTTCTTCCTGCTTTTCCTTCATTTGAAGGTCATGATCGCTTTCATCAATGATTTGATCATCGTAGGACTTGTCAGAAGTCAATAAATTCAAAATATCTTCGTCGTGATTGAACACTCGCCAATTGGTGACATTGTCAGGAATTGATGGTCTAAAAATTAACTCTACTGAAAATCTATCTGCGTTGTAATCTTCGGAAGGTAGGAGTTTAGAAGCAACATTGGCTAGCAAGTCTATTGCTGCATTCTGGGATCTAGGGATAGGAGAAATATTGAATGCTAAAAATTGAGATATAAGTTCCTGGACCAAATACTGATAGTGCTTGAGATGACTAGAAAGACAGTGAATTGTATTTCTAACTTGTTTTATGACAATCTCTGAATCACCAAACACTTTCAAATATTGAACTTTAAGACCAATAGCTTTATATAGTCCTTGAACTAAGGCCTCATACTCAGCTATATTATTTTTGCATTCAAATTCCAACCTACATGACAACATAGTTTTTTCTCCTTCAGGGCTAACTAAAATACATCCTGCTCCTGCACGTTCACTGGATTTAAAACCATCAAAGTATAGTGACCAAAATAAAGAATTATCAACAATTTTATTTACAGTGTTCTCAGCAATATTGACACATCTTTCTCTATCAGTTTGTGAAAAAATTTCAATTTGGGATGTGAAATTATTCACTGAGAAAGGAGATGGTTGGGTAGTGTAATCGCCAAAGAATGATTCGGAAGAGTAATTCCCCAAAATATTATTATTAAATGCTATTGGTTGATTCTCCTGTTCAAATTCAGTGACAGTATGGGTCATATGTTTCTCCCAATCGATTTTGATTCGATTTGGCTTTCCTTTATAGGGTAGCCACATATGGGACCAATCGGTTGAAATATAACCGTGGAGTTTCTCAGACCAATCCATACTCAAGATTAAACCATAAAATTCAGGTATATTGGAAATTAAAATATCAATTCTCTGAACCACTCGTGGATCAGCTAATAACCTGATAGTTACAGAGTTGATTTCCCCTAAAACCTGGACCTTGGTTCTATCCAACTACACAATATGAATTGCATACTTTTGGGGTTCAATGTTCAGTTTGGAACAAATTGAAGCTGGCATTATATTAGAGGATGCCCCTGAGTCAATCAAACAGTTGTGTAGATTTCGATTATAGATCTCATAGGTCAAGAGGAAAGGGGGAGTATGGGAATTTGATCTATCTCCGATTAAAATTGTATCAATAGCTTCAATTCTACCAGAAGGCGGTTGACCTGAATCATTTGCAGCTTTAGAGATCACAGCACTAGGAAGAGGTGAAGAAGGTACTGCATTTAGTTCCTTAAGAAGCAATTTCTGCTTATGTTTGAGTTTGCTAAGTTCAAACATAGTAATGTTTGCCTTTGTCTTCTTCATATCATCAATAATATTGTAATCCATTACATCCGATACTACCAACGTCTTAGATGTTGAAGGTATATCTGAGGATGATGGTTGATTTTGGGGTATTGTTACCGCCGACTTCTTTGTGGGTACCTTTTCCTTTGAAGTAGTAGTACCTGCACTCCTTTTCTTTGAAATTGACTAAACAGGTTCAGGAGAACCTTTACTCCTGGTAGTCACAGGGAAAGCTTCTTGTTCATTTTCTATGTCGGAGTTGGGTAATATGAAGTCCCACATTCCATGGCATTCGACAACCTCCTATTCTTTGGGTTCATCGGATGGTGAAACTGTTTCATCTTCTTCTTCCTCTTCAGGATCTGAGTCTGCATTAGATATAGCATTTGGTGTTTTTGACTCAGGTTTCTTAAAATTCCTAAATGGCTTCTTTGTTGAAGTTTTTGCTACTTGTTTTTTTATTTCAACCATTTCATTTGACATTGTTTTGAGGACCTTTTGTAGACCCTCCATATCATATGGATCTTTAGGGGTTTTCTTCTTTGAATCATCTTTAAAAGAAACTTTTTTGGATTTCCTATCTTCGAGAGCAGCTTTCTTTTCTAAAGCAATAATGCGTTTCTCTACAGCAAGCGCTTCTTTCATGTTTTCGGGTAAAGTTGGTTTTGCAGCTCTATCTACAAAAATGGCTATATTTGAAGGTAGGGTTGTTATATACCACTCGCTTTTGATTTGCTCACTTGGCTTGGAATCGGTCGAAATCTTATTCAAGAGTTTATTGAATCGGGAGTTAAACTTCTTGATAGGTTCTCTAGACTCTATCCTTAGATTCGAAAGATCATTAATTAGTGTCGCTAAAGATCTATCATCGCCATACTTAGTGAGAAACTGCTCTTGAAAGATGTTCCAGCTGGTAATGGATTTAGAGGGTAGGGAAAAATACCAAGACCCAGCTGATTCTTGTAAAGTGTAGGGGAAAAGCCTAACGACAACATCTTCTTCTGTTACTCCTTTTAGATTAACTGATAACATGAAATTGTTAATATGTTCTTCGGCTAATGTTCCAGCATCTGGATTAAATTTCGGTAACCATTTCTCAGGATAATTAGGTAATGGATGTAATGGTGCAGTCATAGTGACCGCACCAGGACTATTCCATGGATTCTAAGCCATCTTAGAACTAATAACAATTGCCGATGAAATTCCAGGTGTTTGGGGAGGAGTTGGTATTGAGGATTGAATAGGTTGTGATTTTGAAGTTGGTGATCCCTGCTGAACAACAATATGTAATGGGGGAGTGGATGTTTGACTTCACACTGGAGAAGATGAAATGGAAGATGATGAAGAAAGGGTCTCATTGTCAGATCCTTCAATGTTTTTTTTAGCCTTTTTCCTTTTCAGTAAAGGCAACTCAGTAGGTTCAATACCGAGCTTTCCGCTTTAAAGTCTAGTGAGAGGGTGAGGTAGATTGAATTGCGAAGTCTCACTGCCTTGAGATACTTCAGATTTCTGTGGTGATATCAAAAAGCCTTGAAGTTTCTGGATGAGAGACTGAACTTCAGGGGACTCAGGACTTAATCGTTCTGGAGTATGATGGGATTGAGCAGTGGTAGTTGATTCCTCTTCTTCTCGTTTGGATACTGGTGTTCCAAAATGCAAACGGGAGGTCTGAGGTGAGGTGGAGGGAGATTTACTCTCAGAATGGTCAATAGATTTTGATTTACTCACCATTCATAGTTCATTCCCTCCTTCTAGCGCCAAAAATGTTGATGCCTCGAAAATCATTGCAACAACATCGAGGAAAACCACTCGGTCTGGACCTTAATGCAGCTCCTTTTCCGTTTGGTGTGGTGGCTTCGACTGGAGATAATGGGACCAGTTTCCCAATGATGAATAAAAAGGGGATGGATGAGTGATTGGTTTTCTAATAAAATGGTAATGGATGAATGATTTAATCTAAAAAAGCAAAAATATGAATAACTATTCTATCCCGAGAAATTTCTATTTCTAAGTGCAACGTTTGATCATCTCTATTCACAAATAAGCATATAGATAACTCTATTTGATAAACAAAGACATTCATTCATATAATAATTTCTTTGTTCAAATAGTTGAACAAAGTAATTAATAAAACATTGTTACACTTATCTGATACATGTATGACTAAAAGAATAACATCCTTTAAACATCCAATAGTGAAAAATATAAAGAATGTTGTTAAAAACACATACATATATTCAATAATAACAAGAGTAATCAAATAACAATTCACATAAAAGAATGAATTCAGATCATAGATAGTAGTACCATATGTGCTATAAATCATTCCCAATATCAATCGTAATTCGAATTCCTTCTTTCAACTCAGAGATACTTTCATATCAAGACAATAGTGCACATCCACATAAAAGCTTCTTCGTTAAAATTTGGAATAATGGCCCAGTCTTTATAAAAAATATACCGGAAGTACAATAGTGCAACTTCCAGGTTTGAGTCTTATACAAAAATTGAGGACCATTTCTAAATGCATGAAAGGGTCTATAAATACTTAATTAAACTAACTAAATACAAAAATAAAATGCTAATTAATTGGTACAACTGGATCTTGAATATCTTCTCCACAGCAAGTTTGTTGGTAGTCAGCAGCATGATTCATCACTTCGACTGTTCTCCCTTTGATCTGAGTTGGCAAATTGCAAGCATCGGTTCCAATTCTGGAGGGCGGCTGAGACGAGAATGGAGCTGAGCCGAGTATGTGGCATCGTGTATCTCAAGAATGATACAACCGATTGCATCTGTTAGACACTTGAGGGCGGCTCTCTGGCTGTATGGTTTTACTAGGAACAACCAATAGGTGTCCCAAGTTAAACTTTGAATACCTGCAATTAACCTTCCATTCTTTTCCAGCTCCTGATTACATGCTTGCTCCAATGTCTTAGCTGATAGAAATTTACCTGGGGTACATTGTGAAATCATATTAGATAAATAGAGAGTGTTATTGATTAATTCAATCAAGTTACTTGAAGATAATCTACATCTTGAAACTTCTCTCTCTGCCTTCATCAACTGAGACTTCCATTCTAAGAATAGGATTTCCTTATGTGATTCTAGGATTTTGGGCAGATTTGCTGCCTGTCCCTCACTGGTGTCTTGCCAAGTAAGAAAATTTGTCAAGGTCCTGCTCTAAATCCTGTCTAGCATCAACTGATTTATCGATTATCGATGTTGTTATATCACAAAGGGGCTCAACCTGAGAAATATTATGACACAACAGTCTTATATGTGTCACCAATGCCTTATTAATTTGTAGCTCTTCTATTCTGAAATCGGCAGGTTGTGGAAGACTCTTGAACTTCTCTATTTGAAGTTATAGCTGAGCAATTTCTCATCTTTTGTTTTCGCCATTAGTTCATTCATCGTCTTCAACTTTGCCAATGCTTCTGATAATTCTTTCTGCTTTTGAATCGCTCTTGAATCTACTCTCTATTTTTCTTCAAGTAACTACTTATTCAGTTGATTATTAAATTGTTGTTGTGTTGAATATTGTTGTTCCAACTGTTCAACTTTCTGTTGTGCCTCAGACAGCTGTGTTTGCAACAAAATAATTTCCTGGTCTTTTTCTTTTAGTAGATTACTCACTTCCGATGCCTTATCCATGGTGGCCGCTGAATGGGCTCCGGCATACTGGGAAAGCTTCGTTAGGTCATTGGAAGGATCAAACTCCTCTTTCAAAACTATGTTGGCTACCTCTGTTTGTTCTGGAAACAGGGAAGGTTGATCAAGCCTTCTCCTTTTCCGTTGTCGCTTCACTACAACCCTGTGTTTTGGACTGTAAAAGACATCTAATGGAGGTATATCCTCCACCTGCAAAATGATTTGATCCGAGGGATCTTTTGGAATTATTTCTAAGTCTTCTCTCTGAGTTTATTGAATTCTACTAACCCTTCGCCGTTATATCTCATTTTAGCCAGTGCTTGGACCTGAAATAATGACTCCGCCGAAGAAAATAAGTCATCAAAATCGTCTTCTTTATGATCAAACTTTGTAAGTTTTGCCTATTCAAGTACATTATAGACGATTTTCCTTGGGTCAAATTGCCTATTAGGAATGGTGGCGAGATTTAGCATATTTATCTTGTCTGCTTCCTTCTCTGCATGCTTATAGTCATGCAGAGTATAGACACCGCATCTTAGAGGAAAAGGAGGCCAAACCTGCTTCTTTGAAGTCCTCAGAGTCTTGGTTGATCCTGCGGACGTAATCTGATAAGCTAATTCTCTAGCCAATAGCTTGTCGGGTATCTACAAAGGAAGGACATGAAGCCTGGCAAGGCTACCGAAAACTCTTATGTATGTGAATTTATCCTCTCAGAACCAGTTTCCTAGAGTAGTTAGGTCAATCTCTGCTTGTGAAGAAATCTTCGGAGCAGGCTTATCAAAAATGGCACGGTAAATGGGCAACATAAAACCATTACAAACTTGATACAGGTGGTCCTTATAATGTGCTTTCCACAGCTTCTGGTGATAAATGTGAATCAACATGGGGTCTTGTCGAGTCCATCTCCACCCCAGCACAGGAAATTCAGAGTTGAAACAAAGAGTATCTAAAATACAGGCACTAAAATAAAATGGAGGAATAGACCTATCAGTAACGCGAGTTTTATTTCTAAACTCAAGAATAGCAGTGGCTAACTTATCAAATAATATATTTCCCCAATCCATTATCTCACTATTGGCTACCACTTCCATTAAAGGAACCATTTCAATTGTGAATTTTGTGGAATCATGTAATCCCCAAATCCTACACATCATCGCCCCAGCGTAACAATAAGGAGAACATAATGAATCGACAAAGTACTTACCCGAAGATTCATGCTTGTGCCTTGCAGGGTTCTGTCTCCATTCCCGAATAGGTGCTGATTCAGTTTCATTCTCACTTCTGAACTTCTCTAGAAATTCTTTGTTGTATTTCTTCTGTGGTTCAGGCAAGTGTTACATTTTTCTCAAATCATTAGGTTGAAACGAGCGAAGACTCTCCCGTCGACTGTGCAGAATGTTCTATTAGTAACAAGGATTTCCTCAACTGCCCACCACACTACATCTGTATACGGAAGAATTTTCTCTCAAGCTGCTATTCGGTGTAGATAGGAGTCGACTAAATCCTTTAGGGTAGCTTCTGACTTTCTGGTTGAATCTGCAGTAGCTTGCACTGATACTGTTTCAGGCTCTTCAGCTTCAATTAGATTATAGATGCTTTCCCAGCTAGTGTTGCCGAGGCCAAGACAGGTAGTGTCTGAAATCAATCCTTTCTTGCTTGGTCCTGGATCAGCGGTAGATTGTCCTGTTACTGCGGGAGCTGAAGCTGTTGTAAATCTATTAGATTTCTTTCCCATTTGGCTTGAATTTGTTGCTTCAGCAGAGCTCTGCGTAGGAGATAGAATGAACGTAATACAGAGAATAGGTGGTGCGAGCCAAATATGAAAGAGTTATGTCAATTAACGAATAATGAAGGATTAAAATAATACTGCCGCAGATACAATCTCTGGGAAGATCTCGGCATAACTGCTCCATTAATTGGCCACTTTAACCTATCAATCATTTAAATGCCCATCATATCATTTATTCGTCGAATGATTCATTCAAGCATGGCTTTGATTTTTGGCGAATAATCACAAGTGAATCGCTATCGGGAATGGGAAGGCTTTTGATAATAATCTAAAATAATATACCCAAGCCTTTTCAATCTATTTTGAAATTCGCGCTTAGATTTATCGCAATCGGAATCGGAGAAATGCTTGGGTAATAACATTTGTGTCATTGCAAAATCCCCGATCCCCGATGGCGATACACCTTATCGCATCGGGAGTTTTATAAAGGTGTCTTTAACGTGTGTGCGCTACATTCCCCGATTGCCGATAGCGATATCGCATCGAAGAAAAGTGCGAGGGCCTTTTTTTACACTTGCTTGCTTTTCCCGATATCCGATAGTTATTCACTTTTCGGATCGGGGTAAACCAATGGGTCTTTTCATTATGCATCCCTTGTTGTTGCGATATGCGATCTTGCGATCGCTTTATCGCAATAATAAAGAATTATTTATTTATTTCTTAAGACCATTTTATATTTGTTCAAAAGGTTTATAATGTATTTCTTCCTTCGAACCTTTTGATGAAGGATGAGTTGATACCAATTTTATTCATAAATCTAAAAAGGGACACATTTCATATTATAGTTAAAGATAAAATTTTATGAAATGAGGGGTTGTTTTACAGCACAACAGACCCACATTGCATTGTGAAGGATCACTACATGAGATTTTAGTTCAATTGGATCCATGGAGCATGTCATTGGGCCGAGGAGGACTCATGGAGGTATTGCTTCAATTCCTCCAAACCCAATGAACAGGTCAGTTTTGTTGTAGAGTGATTAGCACAACAGCATGAAGCAACATCATGGATAACACTAGCAGTAGCAGCAACAGCAGAAACATCAAAGCCAAGCACACCTGTGCGTGAAAAAGGGAAGAGAAAGATTGTCGACCACATGGAAGAGGAACAAAGCTGCAAGTTTCGAGCAGATCCACTTGTAGAACAAGCAACTATGCCTATTCAACAAAACAGGAAGCAACACGACAAGTGAATCACACGAAGGCAAAGGAATAATAAGAGAATCGAAGAAGCAGAGAGGGAGTTGTGTGAGTTGAGGGAGCAACTCCAGAAAGAACAAGAGCTATGCCAACATGGGAAGGAAGCGTAATAGCAGCATATTCAGTAGCGGGTGCATCACGAGCAGACAGATGAAGCAGCGCCTGTACAAGTAGTTGATTCTTCTGAACAGCTGGTATCAAGCGTATAGGGTGAACCATTGCAAGGGAAAGACTTTGCTCGTGAGATAGAACAGGCTCTTGAACACTTGGATGAAGACATGGAGCAGCTGGAGTTGGAACATGACACTGACCTCATGCCTTACCACAAAGAGGTCGACTCGCCCGCTTCAATGCATCCAGATGATAAGCAAGTCTCAAATGACCAAGGAGGCACTGAGATCCTTGGCGGTCAACCAGAAGCAGAGATGCCCAATAACTCCTTTCATGAATCTCAAGATAGAGTTGTGCACCCTGATAAAGTACCAACTCTGGATGACTGAACATCCCCTGTGCAAGTTAAAGAACAAGTGATCATGACCGATGTGCACAAGGAGCCAGCTACTTTGGCTGATGCAACTAGAGTGTATGCCAAAGCCACTAGCTCTAGTGTTTGCTTCCTCATAGTTGAGAATAAGTGAATGTCGAAGGAACTATAGGTGGCCAAGTAGGTAGGAGACCTGGTGCAATGTCCGCCTGAGCTGAACTGAAGAAGGCAATACTAGATGAAGTATTGTCCTTGGACACAGTCATGCGAGCAATGTACTCCAAGTTCGGTACCATGCATCAAGCAGTCATTCATCTTCACGGATGGCAGCATTGATGTGTGAGAAGAGATTGCATCTTGAAGAACATACATGTTGTCGTTGACAACATGCAGGCATGGACAATGAAGTACAAGGGAGCCTCACTTCATTTGCCCAAGATGATGAAGGCCGGTGCAGTTGAGCTGCAAGCACATATCTGAAGTTAGATCCGAAATTATGAGGACCTACCGCAACTCATCGTTGCCATACAGGCTTCCCATGCACGAGTATTCAAGAGCATGGAGGTTTGGTGCACACGCATGCGATTCCATCACTTGGGACTCCCACCCAAGCGAATACCAAGAAGCAGTTCCAACAGGAGCTTGACTCGTACTTTGATGAGTTGATGCTCATCGCCACCAATCTAGACTTGCCTATCAGTGAAGACATCATGCGCAAGTATGTTGTTGGTCTGGCCACATTGAGGACAATGATGCGCATTCTTTTAGATGATGGTGGTAGAGGAGCCCGAGCAGTGTACCCAGATGCCATGGAGGCAAGATTCAGGTTCCAGATGGATGTCATGGCAGAATACACAGACTCTATTAGAGAATACCAATCATAGCACCAATATGTTATTGTTTATCAACATGAGAATGTCGAGCAGTTGGACTTCTATAGTTGTCTAAGTCAGAGTGGTGTCTAGTTTGGCTTTTTCAAGCCATTGTTCACATGGGCACATGTGCATTGTAATGTTGAGTCATGTCAAGTGTCAAGAGTGAATGTAACAGTCATAGAGTAGGTGAAGAGTCATTAGGGTATTTGAACAGTCACAAAGGGGAATGTCAAGGGTCACCCCACCCTTTTGCTATAAATAGTCCCTCATAACTCATTGTATGGACTTTTGGTCAGCCAAGCTTCTACTAAGACTATCTTGAAGAAGGCTTGGACAGTATTGTAACGCGCCTTGGCTTCTCCACTGCACGGAGCTAGTACATATATTTGGAGGAGCAGGCAGATGTGGCTGTAATGTTCCACTATTGGGGCTAGAAAGTTTACATGGTGTATTGCATGATTGTGACATACACGTCTTTAATAATAATAGTAAGCACTTTTTCATGCATATGTTGTTATTGTAGTTGGATTGTTTCGGTTGCCCTAATGATATATGTTGTTTAACATACGTACTTGTATATGAACTGATTTGTATGCAATTATATGAATCTTGTTGTTAATGTGTTGCATATGTTGTTGGTGTTGTCACTGTTGATGTCGACTGCTCTGCCAGACATCAAACAAACATTTCTCATGAACCTTGCTATATCAACCGTCACACTCATCTTGGATTGATCCATGACTGTTGTTTGTGTTATCTTACCTTGTTGTTGTGACTGGTGCATCCGAGTGGACTGCTCCGCTGGAATTTGTGCACGTCCTTTGTGTGGTGTGTTCCTAACCAAGTTGGGACTGATCCCTTTCAACCTAGAACTCACCTTCACCTTCCTCTCCCTTTGAAGTGTAGGAACCTCTCGTACACATTCATTGAATCTCTCCATTAGTCACACCCTTGCTACTGACAGATTTATCTTACTTGCCTCTGTGTGATATCATGGTCAAGGCACTACCTTACGACCCACTACTGGGACTCCTACACCAAACAGTCTGAGGTATAATTGGGACTTCTTACCGGGGAGATCCCCTTGACATGTTGGCGGGTCCAGCAACGTCAATAATTTTTGGCACTAGAAGGAGGGCCTAATGACAAGTAGTGTCCTCTCATCCGGTTTTGAACCTTTGCATATCTTTCATGGAGTCTTGCATTCTTCTTCCCCCGAGGTGTTTTTCGAATCGTGAAGATGTCTCCATCTTAGGGAATATTTTCAATCTCTTATCAACTCACATGTATGATGGTGAAGGCGAAGTAGTTTGGCCTGAGCACTTACATAACTTTCTTTCCATGATTTATGAGGAAGATGATTTTACTGACGAACAGGTCGGGTTGTTGCTCACATACACACTTTGTGAATCTCCATTTCATTGGGTGCTCAGCCTACCGGCTGACACCGTGCACTCATTTGATTACTTTTGTGATCTTATTGAAGACGCGTTCTATCATTTTGATCCAGATTATCTTGATCAGAAATTGTTATAGCAATGGAGGGCTCCACATGAATCCGTTATTAAATTTTGGGGGCTCTTCCGTGACTTGCAGTTTCAAGCTCCGAGGAGCCAGATGAAGTTCTCTTATCTCTGGGACCAGTTCGAGTATTGTCTTAAGAAATATGCTCATCCCAAGAGAAATCTTGATGTTAAGCCTCGCTTAACCTTCTTCGTTGATGGAACTACGCAATCCCATGTGGGAGCAGGCACTGTCTCAAAGGACTGTCCACCTCCATCTCGTTCAACAGTTCCACCATTGCCTAGTGATGTTGAGGATCATGTTCACACATTTGTTCATCCTTCACACCCTCCCAACATCACTCCACTCAATTTTCGTGCAGAGTTGGTTGTGAGTCCTTCGAGTTCCCATATGAATTCTTTTCTTCGACCTCCGTCTTCGCACTCAAGTGTTTCTCCGGATGATGTTGTCTTGTGTTCTTCCATCTTGGACTCTTCACTTGTTGTGAATGAGGAACAACCCGCTAAAGGAGTTGGTCTTGTGCAACCAACATGCGTTGTCATTCATGAAGAGTATGAGTGGGAGCTTGAATATCAACACTTGGTGAAGGATGACTCCCTTCCGTCTGATCCCCCTCCGTTATTTCCTAGCTTCCTTGGTGAACCTGCCATCCATGATTTTGCATGTGTGTCTTCATCCACAGATGCACCCATTGTTGATCACTCACATGACTCACCAGATGCTAGTCCATCATTCAAAAACGGAGAGGATAATTTATTCATTGAAGATCCACTAGATCCTTCATCAGTCTTTTCCGGAAATACAGAGGATGAGTTCATTCGCTTTTCATCTACGCCTCTGTTTGATTCATCTGATCATGTGGATGCCGAAGAATTCATTGATTTTTCTAATCGTGGTGGTTGTGATCCATTTGCTTCCATTTTTTATCATGATCACGAATCTATCGCAGTTTATCTTTCAAAGCCACTGGTTTATGATGATCTACCTAATGACAAAGTTGAAACACCCAAGGTTGTCGAGGCACTTCAGCCCGAGCTGATGGTTATGCCAGGCCCTCCCTCTCTTAGGGTCAATCTCACTTTCTATCATGAAACTATTCAATCACCCAAGGCTCCTCATCACGCATCTCTATGCATTGAAGATCCATCTCACAAACAGATCAAGCTTCCTCCACTCGAATTACATGATCCCATTACTCATGCATTGGAGGAGTCTTACATTACAAGAACTCCTTCGTGATGCAAGTTGTCTTTGTTTCTTTTGTTTGCTTGCATGTCTAAATCAAGAGTGTGCTTTTGCTTCAAAGTTTCACATAGTGTCACACAACACCATGATAAGTCCATAGACGGTCCGTCACGCACATGCACTCACTTATGTCCTGTGGGCACTTTGAAACATGAAGTGTGGTTGTCTTCATTGTTATATCTTTCTTGTATTCTAGTCGACACGTCTGGGTTACTCGAGGACCAAGCCTTCACCCACATGGGTCTACCAATGAGTCGGTGGCTACATTGGAAGTATCACTTCACATCATTAGGGCCATGCAACGTTAGTGTATGAGTAGGAGTAGTGTCTACTTTCATTTGTTTACTTGCATGCTTGTTTGCTTTCATGCTTTGATTGCTTGCTTGTTTGTTTACTTGCTTCGATTTATTTTTTGCTTCTACTCTTTCTTTGCTATGTTGATTGTTAGTTCGTTCTCTTGTTTCTTTCATAGGTTAGTTTTGCATGAAACCATGTGTGACTCATGAAACGAGCTGGGTAAAGTACAAGAGGGTTTGTACAAGTATCACTACTTGGTTATCTGTCATCTTGCCTCTGTATGATGAACTTGTTACTCTTATTCCATGATACGTTGAAGGAAAATACATACTCTTCGAAGTGAACCTTGGTATAAACACAACGCTTGCACGCTAACTAGTGTCACCTTCTCTAGTCGATTGTTTTTGGGTTAACCCTTGTCAGCTCAGTCAAGTAGAATAAGGTGAGGTGAGAAACCTTAATAGGCATGTCAGAGATATAATAAACTACTTCTCCGCTAGGATAACCTCCTCTGCCCTCAATAAGTCAGGATCCCTCTTCTGCCTCTTAAATTAATAAGTGCTATGCATAGTGAAAATGAAAATGAAAAAAATCAAAATGAAAATGAATAAGGTGAAAGAAGAGAAAGGATTCCTATGCAGGGAGGTGATGCAAGTAACTCCACTGGGGTACTGACCAGGCTCGCTTGCAGCAGAGCCATGTTTGTGTTCCTATGTGACTCGACCGAGGTACTGTCCAAGCCTGCTGGCAGTGGAGCAATACCATAGATGAAACTAAGACTCTAACGACTATACTGCTTGTGCACCTAAATACCCCTCAACTCCAATCGAAACAACTATGTTTCCTTGGCTTGGAATGTGTGTCAATCTACCAAGAGTCTGGCAGATGCTACATCTTACATAAGCTAGTGTGAAACCAAGATGAGCTAAGAATTGAACAATACTTCCAGAGGTGTTAGACTCGTTTCCATGAACAAGGTCCATTCAGAGAGCTGGAGTTCTACCAGTGTGTTGCCAAGTGTTGTAGCAGCTACAACCACCCACCAAAATTTTGCCTTAGCATGTTTTAGAGCCTCCCCTACCAACCTTACACAACACTTTGTTTTACTTCGTCAAGTACTCAAGCTTCAGTGTTTTCCTCGCACAAAGGCAGCCTGTTGATCACAGTTGATCCATTCTCCTCACAAGCTGCTTACTCGGACTTGGTCTAGCTGCAAGCTGAGTAGCTTACCCTTGAAAATTGTGCATTTATGGAGGGAAACAAGCCTTCCCTCCAGGAATTGCGCAATCCTCTCTCATAGCCTGCTGGTCTCCATGATTGCCCAATCCTATCAACCAGCCCTCCCAATAGGATTTGCACAATTTTTCCCTTCAGCAGGCTATTCAGCCCAAGATTTGCGCAAATCTGGGCAGCAATCAGCTGCTCTGCCCAAAAATTGCACAATCTCCTTGGGCAGTCAACCCATTTTACAGTCAAGAATGCACATTTTTCCCAAGCAGTTGAGCACTGGCATGCATTGATAATCTAGTTGACTAGTTCCACCCGGGACCGAGGAAAATTGACTTGCATGCATGCATGACTTGATCTTCCCAAAATAGCAAGATACAACATGCAAAAGGCATCCCATGATTTAGGGAGCTATTTTTAGCAACCAGGGGTTACATGAAAAGTTGCTTTAGAAGTTTCCCTCCAAGTGTCGCTTTTTCCTAGATTTTTGGCATGTGTGTCTTGAGACCAAACTTAATTTTTTGACGCATCATAGCTCATTCATTCACATTGATCTTGGAGCTCTGACATCCCACAGCACATATAGGACTCTTCGACACATCTGGCTCAGCTATTCACCGGTAAGTGGCCTTAACTTGTCTTTTCAGCATTTTTGTCGCTTTTTGTGTATTCGCTTGTGTGTGTGTTGTTTGCTTGATTTCTTTGAATGCATACTGTCGTTTACATATCTTCTAGCTTGTCCTAGCTCTGTTTCAATTTTTATTTCTATCTCACTGCTGTCGCATGCATGAAAATTGTTTTGCATGGACGTCCGCCCAACCAACGAACGACCTCACCCACATGCATGTTGATCCGTTTGCTCAATATTCCATTCATGTTTTGCATGAATTGTTTATCACTTCTGCTATCACTTAGTGTCACCATGCATTTCATCAACTTACTTGCTTTCAGTTGCCAGTCAGCAAGTCAGGCCAACCTTGGCCTGGTCTGTAACTTCACCAAGGCTGCATGGCGCAATCTGGAGAAGGAATGCTCACCTTCCTATCCAAATTTGCACATTCTAGCCCAACACTGGCCTCTTGGAATGAATTGCGAATTTCTGGAGGTCAGTGGCTGCTTGGCCCAAAAAATTGCACAAATATGTCCCTGGGCCAGCAATCTTTCCCAGCTGGAATCGCGTATTGCACAATCCTAGCAGCCAATTGCCCAACTATATTGTGCATTTCGCAGATCCAACAACCAATCTAGCCTCCCAATCAGTCCAGAATTCCTTTTACGCAGTCCTGGTAGCTAGTCACTCAGCCTCCTTGTGAAATTTTCGCAATCTTTGTCATTAGTTCCCCAGGTATGTGTTGTGTCCTTCCCTAGATTTGCTTTGTTTTCATTGACATATTTCTTGCCATGCATGTTGCTTGTTTCCAGATCTTTCAGGTGCTCATCTATCTAAATTACTTCCAAGAGAACAAGATCCCAGGACACTGATGGTGTTGCAGCTGGAACAACAGTTGAATAGGTGTCCTCTAGCATGTCGATCTACAAAGATACGAAGTTGTATCTAAACAAGGACATCAAACTGAAGTGGCAAGAGGTTAATGAAAAATTTATAGATACTTTTGTGGAAGACCTTGAAGACCAACAGGTGTATGTGAACATTCATAAGTCTGGCCTATAACGGATTGCATGCAGATACCCCGCATTCCCATGTCCAGATATGATTCATTGGATTGTCTCTCACACTGACCTCGAGACGATGACCTTGAGCAGTGTTAGTGGAATGAAGCTTGAAACCTTCTGGGTGCGAGACTACAATGAGATGTATCAGATGAATGAGCCCATGACTGTCATGACTCCTCCATTCAGCTTGCCCAATAGTAGAGGCCACTCCAAAGACATTCTAAAGGATTGGGTAAAGGAGCCAGCTCGTTTCAAGATGACCCCTAATCAGATCTATAAGATGAAGATATGAGGAAGGCATACCAATATTTGGTCATATTCACATATCGACTGAGTGGCCAAGCAAGCACTGAGACCTTCCCTCATAGTTGGGTGGTCGCGTTGGACCAACTGCCTAGAGAAGGAAGACCATGCAACTCGTCTAGCATACTGGCTCATCAACTAAAGGAGCAAGTCATGAAGGCTCGACAGTCACCTGAAGGCATGCATGCAGAGATTTACATGTCTGCCTACATTTTAGATGCAGTTTGTGCCCAACATAAGTTCTCGGGCTTAGAGTGGGCATGGTCACCAGTGGAGACTGTTGTGAGCACATATTTCAAGTTATTGTCTGAGTGCAGCTTCAGAGGAGTGATCATACGGTTGTCTGACCATCTTGTCACCCCAGTAGGTTATTATTCGAACATGATCCACCCAACATGTCAGAAGAAGCGATGAAGGCATTATTAGGCATTGTGGATTGGTATGCCTCACCAGACGACACATTCATCAGAGTGTTCAGTGCAAAGAAGCCTCCACATGTTCTGCCAAAGTTTGCTTTGGGCGTGCTTGTCATGCAGGAAGTAGCATATCATATCTCAACAGGATTAATAGCTGGGCCACAATGGAAGAAAAAGGCACCTTGGCCCACTCTTCTGTTGTGGATTGGGTTATACAATATCTGGAGCATCAAGCAAGAAGATGTTGAAGCTGATCAAATGAAGAAGTACATGTTCGACCTCTGAAGCTTCAACCTGTATTACCCACATTGCATTGTGAAGGATCACTGCATGAGAGTTTAGTTCAACTAGATCCATGGGGCATATCATTGGGCCGAGGAGAACTCATGAAGGTATTGCTTCAATTCCTCCAGACCCAATGAATAGGTCAGTTTCATCGTAGAGTGGTTAGCATAGCAGCGTGAAGCAGCATCACGAATAACACCAGCAGTAGTAGCACAAACAACAGATCCAATAATTCATGTGCGCGACAAAGGGAAGAGAAAGATTGTCGACCACATGGAGGAGCAACAAAGCTGCAAGTTTCGAGCAGATCCATGTTGAGCCCTGAAATTTCATATCTCCTACACACTTTCCTATACTTTTTCCCCTCACCTGGACCTCATAAGCTATCAAAATCATTGCATATTGATTCTAAAAGAGCATTGAAATGGTTTTCTAACTATGTTTTTGTGTTTGCTGCTTGAAGTAGATTTTGTTCATGAGCTGCGGAATGCAGCCACTTTCTGCAGCTGGTTCAAGTTTCCACAGTTTTTTTTGTTAAACTCCAGGTTGCAGGTGTCATCAAGAAGAACAAGGCAGGTGGGCAAGTCAGAAATGACCTGGACATGGATTAGGTCCTATTGATTTAGTCGGATGCATTAAGGAAAGTTGTGGTCAACGGTGGTCAAACAGTGGTCCAACGTAAGAGTCCCACGGCAGTCGGACTCTGTTTTCAAACACGTGAAGGATTCTGAAGGATTCGTGGTCGTTCCTAGATCCCTGGGGTCATGTTGCCACCTGTAGACTGCCCCATGATGTGAATCCAATAGCCACTTTTGATAGATTTAATAATCTCGGAAACCATCATGCTAAATCCATGGACGTTGTCTTTTACGTGTCTTTTGTTGACGTAGTTTCACAGGAAAATAATTATGAAGTTTTTTGTTATAAATAATGCATTTCCAAACGCCTAGAGTTAGTCTTTCTTTGATGTAATTCTGTTGTTAAAAGTTCATTGTTCCGTGACACTAGTCTTGTTGCTATAACTGTGTTTTGAAATATATAAATAAGACTCTGTTTCTACATGATTGCGTGAGCATAATTATTGACTGATAGCCTGTTGACTGAGGTTGTGCAGAGGGCCCTTGCACACTGAGGTTTCATTTTCTTATTGCTGTAAAGTTTTATGCATTGTTTCCTCATTTCCTTTGCACATATTTCATAAGTTATCCACCTGTGTATATTTCATTTGTTATGGTATTAGCATTTCATTTCTGTACATGATTTTTCAGCTCTGTATATTGTTAATAACACTGATCAGTGGGTGTGTGTTTCAGGATAGAGTAGGCACGGGCATTTTCATACAGTTTTTGCAATAACTAGTGACATGGAATTAGCTTCTCTGTTGACTTTGCTTTTCTTAGTTTTTTTAATTTCAAGTATGCTTTGATTTCAGTTTTATTTACTTGCTTTATTAGTTAGTTTAAATATCAAATTGCTCATATCATTGACATTATCTCCTAAAGCCATAGCTTAGACTACCTGGCGAGCTCTCGGACTATGAATGATGTGATTTGATTTTAGTTTTACTTTTTTTGCAATTAGATATCAGATTGCCCATATCATTGACGTTATCTCCTAAAGCCATAGCTTAGACTACCTGGCGAGCTCTCAGACTATGAATGATGTGATTTGATTTTAGTTTTACTTTTCTGCAATTAGATATCAACTTGCTCATATCATTGACGTTATCTCCTAAAGCCATAGCTTAGACTACCTGGCGAGCTCTCGGACTATGAATGATGTGATTTGATTTTAGTTTTACTTTTTTGCAATTAGATATCAACTTGCTCATATCATTGACGTTATCTCCTAAAGCCATAGCTTAGACTACTTGGCGAGCTCTCGGACTATGAATGATGTGAATTGATTAGTTTGATTTGTTGAATGCAGTAGCTTAACTCATTTTTCTTTCTATACTTAGATAAGCAGCAGAGATAATTGTTTCATGATCAGTAGTTCATTATGTGTTTGATTTGAATAACAACATATTTTTCATTTTTGTTCAAGTATTAATTTCATCACTAGCATGTTTTAAGACCTTCTGAAGTGTTAAGTTCTTGAACTCATTATAGAGGACATAATTGCCTTAAAATCTATATCCAAACTTGCCTTCTTAAGTATTCTTAAACTTAAGAATAGGACTATCATTCGCATTAGGAGACAAACCAAGATAAAAACCCCCAAAACAAAATCAAAAATGAAAAACGACAAAAAGTAAGAAAGAGGTTGTCTTGCACATATAGTGCGCCACACTTCATAAGCTTACGAATCCCGGATTGACAATTAATGTAGCAATTTAGGACACACTAAATTGACCAAACAATCCACTTGTATAACAAGAAACTATGCTTATTCAACAAAAGAGGCATTAGCGCGATAAGAGAATCGCATGAAGGCAAATGAATAAGAAGAGAATGGAAGAAGTAGAGAGGGAGTTGCATGAGCTGAGGGAGCAACTCCGAAAAGAACAAGAGTTGCTCCAACATGAGAAGGAAGCGTAATAGCAGCAGATCCAGCACGGGGTGCATCATGTGTAGATAGACGAAGCAACGCCTGTACAAGTAGTTGATTCTTATGAACAACTGGTATCAAGTGAACAGGGTGAACCCTCGTAGGGGAAGACTTTGCTCGTGAGATAGAACATGCTCTTGAACAATTGGATACAGACATGGAGCAACTGGAGTTGGAATAGGACACTGACCTCATGCCTCAACAAAGAGAGGTCGACTCACCCACTTTAATGCATCCAGATGATGAGGAAGTCTCGAATGACCAAGGAGGCACTGAGATCCTTGGTGGTCAACTGGAAGCAGAGATGCGCAATAACTCCTTTGATGAATCTCAACATAGAGTTATGCAGCCTGACATAGTTAGGCATTGTGGACTGGTATGCCTCACTACATGACACGTTCATCAGAGTGTTCAGTGTGGAAAAGCCTTTGCATGTTCTGCCAAATTTTTCTTTGGACGTGCTTATCATGCAGGAAGTAACATATCAAATCTCAGCAGGATTAACAGCTAGGCTGCAGCGGAAGAAGAAGGCACCTTGGCCCACTCTTCTGTTGTTGATTAGGTTATACGAGATATGGAGCATCAAGCAAGCAAATGTCAAAGCTAAACAAACGAAGAAGTATCTGTTTGACCTCTGAAGCTTCAACTCGTATGACCCACATTGCATTGTGAAGGATCACTGCTTGAGATTTTAGTTCAATTGGATCCATGGGGCATGTCATTGGGCCGAGGAGGACTCATGGAGGTATTGCTTCAATTCCTCTAGACCCAATGAATAGGTTAGTTTTGTTGTAGAGTGGTTAGCACAACAGCATGAAGCAGCATCATGGATAACACCAGCAGTAGCAGCAACAGCAAAAACATCAGAGCCAAGCATACCTGTGCGTGACAAAGGGAAGAGAAAGATTGTCGACCGCATGGAGGAGGAACAAAGCTACAAGTTTCGAGCAGATCTAATTGTAGAACAAGCAACTATGCCTATTCAACAGAAGAGACAACAACACGACAAGCGAATCACATGAAGGCAAAGGGATAAGAAGAGAATGGAAGAAGCAGAGAGGGAGTTGTGTGAGCTGAGGGAGAAACTCCGGAAAGAACAAGAGCTATGCTAACATGAGAAGGAAGCGTAACAGCAACAGATTTAGCAAGGGGTGCATCATGTGCATACAGATGAAGTAGCGCCTGTACAAGTAGTTGATTCTTTTGAACAGCTGGTATCAAGCGAATAGGGTGAACCCTTGCAAGGGAAAGACTTTTCTCATGAGTTAGAACAGGCTCTTGAACAATTGGATCCAGACATGGAGTAGCTGGAGTTGGAACAGGACATTGACCTCATGCCTCACCACAAAGAGGTAAACTCGCCTGCTTCAATGCATCCAGATGATGAGCAAGTCTTGAATGACCAAGGAGGCACTGAGATCCTTGGCAGTCTTCCGAAATCAGAGATGCGCAACAACTCCTTTGATGAATCTCAACATAGATTTGTGCAGCCTGATAGAGTACCAACTCCAGATGACCGAACATCCCTTGCGCAAGTTAAAGAACAAGTGATCATCACCGATGTGCACAAGGACCTAGCTACTTTGGCTGATGCAACTAGAGTGTATGCCAAAGCCACTAGCTCCAGTGTTCACTTCCTCATAGTTGACAATGAGCGAATGATGAAGGAACTATAGGTGGCCAAGTAGGGAGGAGACTTGGTGACAATGTTCGCCTGAGCTGAACTGAAGAAGGCAATACTAGATGAAGTATTGTCCTTGGACACAGTCATGCGAGCAATGTACTCCAAGTTCGGTACCATGCACCAAGCAGTCGTTCATCTTCACGGATGGTAGCATTGATGTGTGAGAAGAGATCGCATCTTGAAGAACATACATGTTGTCGTTGACAACATGCAGGCATGGACGATGAAGTACAAGGGAGCCTCACTTCATTTTCCCAAGATGATGAAGGCCGATGCAATTGAGCTGCAAGCACATATCCAGTGTCAAATCTAGAACTATGAGGACCTGCCACAACTCATCACTGCCATACAGGATTCCCATCCGTGAGTATTCAAGAGCATGGAGGTTTGGTGCACACAAATGCAATTCCATCACTTGGGACTCCCACCCAAGCGAATACCAAGAAGCAGTTCCAACAAGAGCTTGACTCGTACTTCGATGAGTTGATGCTCGTCGCCACCAATCTAGACTTGCCTATCTATGAAGACATCATGCGCAAGTATGTTGTTGGTCTGGCCACATTGAGGACAATGATGCACATTCTTTTAGATGAGGGTGACAAAGGAGCCTGAGCAGTGTACCCGGATGCCATGGAGGCAAGATTCAGGTTCCAGCTGGATGTCATGGAAAAACACACAGACACTATTAGAGAATACCAATCTTGGCACCAATATGTTACTGTTTATCAGCATGAGAATGTCAAGCAGTTAGACTTCTATAGTTGTCTAAGTCAGAGTGGTGTCTAGTTTGTCTTTTTCAAGCCGTTGTTCACATGGGCACATGTGAATTGTAATGTTGAGTCATGTCAAGTGTCAAGAGTGAATGTAACAGTCATAGAGTAGGTGAAGAGTCATGTGGGTGTTTGAATAGTCACAAAGGGGAATGTCAAGGGTCACCCCACCCTTTGCTATAAATAGGCCCTCATAACTCATTGTATGGACTTTTGGTTAACCAAGCTTCTACTGAGACTATCTTGAAGAAGGCTTGGATAGTATTTTAACACGCCTTGGCTTCTCCACTGCATAGAGCTAGTACATCTCTTTGGAGGAGCAGGCAGATGTGGCTGTAATGTTCCATTGTTGGGGCTAGCAAGTTTACAGGGTGTATTGCATGATTGTGACTTACACCTCTTTAATAATAATAGTCAACACTTTTTCATGCATGTGTTGTTATTGTAGTTGGATTGTTTCGGTTGCCCTAATGATATATGTTGTTTAACATATGTACTTGTATATGAACTGATTTGTATGCAATTATATGAATCTTGTTGTTAATGTGTTGCATATGTTGTTGGTGCTGTCACCGTTGATGTCGACTGCTCTACCGGACATCAGACAGACATTTCTCATAAACCTTGCTATAACAACCGTCACACTCGTCTTGGACTAATCCGTGACTATTGTTCGTGTTATCTTACCTTGTTGTTGTGACTGGAGCATCCGAGTGGACTGCTCCACTGGAATTTGTGCATGTCCTTTGTGTGGTGTGTTCCTAACCAAGTTAGGACTGATCCCTTTCAACCTGGAACTCACCTTCACCTTCCTCTCCCTTCGAAGTGTTGGAACCTCTTGTACACATTCATTGACTCTCTACATTAGTCACACCCTTGCTACTGACATATTTATCTTACTTGCCTCTGTGCGACATCGCAATCAAGGCACTACCTTACGACCCACTACTAGGACTCCTACACCAAACGGTCTGAGGTATAATTGGGACTTCTTACTGGGAAGATCCCCTTGACATGTTGGTGGATCCAGCAACGTCAACATTTTTGGTGCTAGAAGGAGGGCCTGATGACAAGTAGTGTCCTCTCATCCAGTTTTGAACCTTTGCATATCTTTCATGGAGTCTTGCATTCTTCTTCCCCCAAGGTGTTTTTCGAATCGTGAAGATGTCTCCATCTCGGGGAATATTTTCAATCTCTTATCCACTCACACGTATGATGGTGAAGGTGAAGTGGTTAGGCCTGAGCACTTACATAACTTTCTTTCCATGATTTATGAGGAAGATGAGTTTACTGACGAACAGGTTGAGTTATTTCTCACATACACACTTTGCGAATCTCCATTTCATTGGGTGCTCAGCCTACCAGCTGACACCATGCACTCATGTGACTACTTCTGTGATCTTATTGGAGACACGTTCTATCATTTTGATCCAGACTATCTTGATTAGAAACTATTATAGTAACGGAGGGCTCCGCATGAATCCGTTATTGATTTTTGGTAGTGCTTCCGTGACTTGCAGTTTCAAGCTCCGAGGAGCCAGATGAAGTTCTCTTATCCCTGGGACTAGTTCGAGTATTGTCTTAAGAAATATGCTCGTCCCAAGAGAAAGCTTGATGTCAAGCCTTGCTCAGCCTTCTTCGTTGATGGAACTGCGCAATCCCTGTGGGAGCAGGCACTGTCTCAAAAGACTGTCTGCCTCCCTCTCATTCAACAGTTCCACCATTTCAGAGTGATGTTGAGGATCATGTTCACACATTTGTTCATCCTTCACACCCTCCCAACATCACTCCACTCAATTTTTGCACAGAGTTGGTTGTGAGTCCTTCGAGGTCCCATATGAATTATTTTCTTCGACCTCTGTCTTCGCACTCAAGTGTTTCTCCGGATGATGTTGTCTTGTGTTCTTCCATTTTGGACTCTTCACTTGTTGTGAACGAGGAACAACCCACTAACAAAGTTGGTCTTGTGCAACCAACATGCACTGTCATTCATGAAGAGTATGAGTGGGAGCTTGAATATCAACACTCGATGAAGGATGACTCCCTTCCGCCTGATCCCCCTCCATTATTTCCTAGATTCCTTGGTGAACTTGCCATCCATGATTTTGCATGTGCGTCTTCATCCATAGATGCACCCATTGTTGATCACTCGCATGACTCACCAGATGCTAGTCCATCATTCAAAAACAGAGAGGATAAGTTATTCATTGAAGATCCACTAGATCCTTCATCAGTCTTTTCCAGAAATACAGAGGATGAGTTCATTCGCTTTTCATCTACGCCTCTGTTTGATTCATCTGATCATGTGGATGTCGAAGAATTCATTGATTTTTCTTATCATGGTGGTTGTGATCCATTTGCTTCCTTTTTTTATCACGATCATGAATCTATTGTAGTTTATGTTTCGAAGCCACCAGTTTATGATGATCTACCTGATGGTGAAGTTGAGACACCCAAGGCTGTCGAGGCACTTCAACCTGAGTTGATGGTTATGCTAGGCCCTCCCTCTCTTGGGGTCAATCTCACTTCCGATCATGAAATTGTTCAATCACCCAAGGCTCCTCATCACTCATCTCTAAGCATTGAAGATCCACCTCACATACAGATCAAGCTTCCTCCACTCAAACTGCATGATCCCATTACTCGTGCATTGGAGGAGTCTTACATTACAAGAACTCGTCCGTGATGCAAGTTGTCTTTGTTTCTTTTGTTTGTTTGCATGTCTCAATCAAGAGTGTGCTTTTGCTTCAAAGTTTCGCGTATTGTCACACAGCACCATGATAAGTCCACGAACGGTCTGTCACGCACATGCACTCACTTATGTCCCGTGGGCACTTTGAAACATGAAGTGTGGTTGTGTTCACTATTATATCTTTCTTGTATTCTGGTCAACACGATTGGGTTACTCGAGGACCAAGCCTTCACCCACATGGGTCTACCAATGAGTCGGTGGTTGCATTGGAAGTATCACTTCACGTCATTAGGCCCATGCACCTTTAGTGTAGGAGTAGGAGTAGTGTTTGCTTTCAGTTGTTTGCTTGCATGCTTGTTTGCTTCATGCTTTGATTACTTGTTTGTTTGCTTGCTTGTTTGTTTACTTGCTTCGATTATTTTTTGCTTCTACTCTTTCTTTTCTATGTTGATTGTTAATTCATTCTCTTGTTTCTTTCATAGGTTAGTTTTGCATGAAACCATGTGTGACTCATGAAACGAGCTGGGTAAAGTACAAGAGGGTTTGTACAGCTATCACTACTTGGTTATATGTCATCTTGCCTCTCTATGATGAACTTGTTACTCTTAGGCCATGATACGTCGAAGGAAAATACGTACTCTTCGAAGTGAAACTTGGTATAAACACAATGCTTGCGCGCTAACTAGTGTCACCTTCTCTAGTCGATTGTTTTTGGGTTAACCCTTGTTAGCTCAGTCAAGTAGAGTAAGATGAGGGGGTAAACCTTAACAAGCACCTCAGAGATATAATAAACTACTTCTCTCCTGGGACAACCTCCTTTGCCCTCAATAAGTCGAGATCCCTCTTCTACCTCTGAAATGAATAAGTGTTATGCATAGTGAAAATGAAAATGAAAATGAAAAAAATAAAAATGTAAAAAAATTCAAAATGAAAAATGAATAAGGTGAAAGAAGAGAAAGGATTCCTATGCAGGGAGGTAATGCAAGTAACTCCACTGGGGTACTGACCAGGCTCACTGGTAGCGGAGCCATGCTTGTGTTCCTATGTGACTCCACCGAGGTACTGTCCAGGCCTGCTGACAGTGGAGAAATACCATAAATGAAACTAAGACTCTGACGACTATACTTCTTGTGCACCTATATACCCCTCAACCCCAATCGAAACAACTATGTTGAATTGGCTTGGAATGTGTGTCAATCTACCAAGAGTCTGGCAGATGCTACATCTTACATCAAGCTAGTGTGAAACCAAGATGAGCTAAGAATTGAACAATACTTCCAGAGGTGTTAGACTCGTTTCCACGAACAAGGTCCATTCAGAGGGCTGGAGTTCTACCAGTGTGTTGCCAAGTGTTGTAGCAGCTACAACCACCCACCAAAATTTTTCCCTAGACCGTTTTGGAGCCTCCCCTACCAACCTTACACAACACTTTGTTTTGCTTCGCCAAGTACTCAAGCCTCAGTGTTTTCCTCGCACAAAGGCAGCATGTCGATCACAGTTGATCCATTCTCCTCACAGGCCCCTTACTCGGACTTGATCTAGCTGCAAGATGAGTAGCTTCCCCTTGAAAATTGTGCATTTATGGAGGGAAATAAGCCTTCCCTCCAAGAATTACGCAATCCTCTCTCATAGCCTGCTAGTCTCCAGGATTACGCAATCTTGTCAGCCAACCCTCCCAACAGGATTTGCGCAATTTTTCTCATCAACAGGCTATTCAGCCCAATATTTGAGCAAATATGGGGAGTAGTCAGCTACTCTGCCTAGAAATTGCACAATCTCCTTGGGCAGTCAACCCAGTTTACAGTCATGAATGCGCATTTTTCCCAAGCAGTTGAACACTGGCATGCATGGACAATCTAGTTGACTAGTTCCACCCGGGATCGAGGAAAATTGACTTGCATGCATGCATGACTTGATCTTCTTGGAATAACAAGATAAAACATGCAAAAGGCATCCCATGATTTAGGGAGCTATTTTTAGCATCCAGGGGTTACATGAAAAGTTGCTTTAGAAGTTTCCCTCCAAGTGTCACTTTTTCCTAGATTTTTGGCATGTGTGTCTTGAGACCAAACTTATTTATTTGACGCATCATAGCTCATTCATTCACATTGATCTTGGAGCTCTGACATCCCATAGCACATATAGGACTCTTCGACACATCCGGCTCAGCTATTCACAGGTAAGTGGCCTCAACTTGTCTTTTTCAGCATTTTCGTCGCTTTTTGTGTATTCGCTTGTGTGAGTGTTGTTTGCTTGATTTCTTTGAATGCCTACTGACATTTACATATATTCTAGCTTGTCTTAGCTCTATTTCAATTTTTGTTTCTATCTCATTGTTGTCCCATGCATGAAACTATTTTGCATGGACGTCCGCCCAACCAGCGAACGACCTCACCCACATGCATGTTGATCTGTTTTCTAATATTCCATTCATGTTTTGCATGAATTGTTTATCACTTCTCCTATCACTTAGTGTCGCCATGCATTTCATCGACTTACTTGCTTTTAGTTGCCCGTCGGCAAGTCGGGCCAACCTTGGCCCAGTCTCTGACTTCACCAAGGTTGCATTGCACAATCTGGAAAGGAATGCTCACCTTCCTATCCAAATTTGTGCATTCTGGCCCAACACTAGCCTCTTGGAATGAATCACACATTTCTGGAGGTCAGTGGCTACTTGGCACAAAAAATTGCGCAAATCTATCCCTGGGCTAGCAGTCTTTCCAGGCTGGAATCACGCACTGTGCAATCCCAACAGCCAATTTCCCAACTAGATTGCGCATTTCGCAGATCCAGTAGCCTGTCTAGCCTCCAAGTCAGTCTAGAATTCCTTTTGCGTAGTCCTGGAAGCTAGTCACTTAGCCTCCCTCTAAAATTTGCGCAATCTTTCTCATCAGTTCCCCAAGTATGTGTTGTGTCCTTCCCTCGATTTTCTTTGTTTTCACTGACATATTTCTTGCCATGCATGCTGCTTGTTTCCAGATCTTTCAGGTGCTCGTCTATCTCCATGACTTCCAAGAGAACAAGATCCCAGGACACTGATGGTGTTGCAGCTAGAACAATAGTTGAACAAGTTAGGGCCTAAATCTACCTCAGGCTGAGAAAGGTAGGATCTAGGATAACATCAAACCATGCTTAACTTGGTAGCTAGCCCTACCACGCCGAGAGAGGGCTCTCTCCTTGTCAATCTCAGCAAAATATGATCAATGAGGCTTGAGATGACTAATGTGAATACTAATCTTAGGCTAGGTATATGTTTAGAAGCTTTTAATTGAATTTGATGATGTTTTTTTGGCTCAAATGTGAAAGGCAGATTTGGGTCCGGGGAATGAGGCTCAGTTTTGCAGAGATCTCTATGGGGCGAGGTAGGCAAATGGTTTGGTACTTCAAATTGAGTGAGATGGAGAGATTTTAGACTAGTGAGGAGTTGAAGAGGGCATGAAAGTCTCAGGGATCCTCTTCAAAAAGTTGAAAACATAAATAACTAAACAAACCCTAGGTAGAGCACTGCTAATCAATGAATTCTACCTTTATCCTTGTTTGATTTAGTTACGATGAAGCAAAGAAAGATGATGGCATACATAAAACACATGTAAACTTACAATTACAGTAGGAAACACAATACCAACTCAAGATGCCACAAGAATCCCATAAAGTGCTGCAAACCCTAGTCTATTCCTTTGCCAAACTGTTGAAATGAGTATACAATGAAGCTCCAAGCTTTCCCAAAAGTCCAACCTTTACTAATGACTAAAAAACAAGTAGATATAGGCAATAAACAACTCATCCTAGACTTTAGGGGTCGAGATCATAAGTTTAGGAGTTGTTCCAACAAAGTCTAAACTGAGAACTAAAAAGTAGGCAGTGGAACAGCTTGCCTCTAAAAACTAGGGAACTGATTCATTTAGTTGCAAACTATCTTTTCATGGATGAATCTACCTCTATGAGTGAAAATTTAGCATAATTACATCAAAATCCATCAAGTCACATTAAATTACATCATGGGTTTGACAATTAGAAAGAGAAAAGTCAAACTATGAAGAAACTAGGCGAAAACAGAGTTTTTTGGCCAAAATGAGCAAATTTCATCCTATGCGTCGTGTTGATTTCCCTATGCGTAGTTCCTTTTTGCAGCTAATTTTGGAGCCCTTCCTTTGCACCAAATTTACTCCAAGTGGGCTTGTTGGAAAGGTATACCTGTCTACTTTCCAAAACAAGTGGAATTTCTGAATTTGGCCTCTATTGGCCCCTCCAAAACTGAGTTCTCCCGACACTGCTTCCTGTGTGTCCAAAAAGGGGCAGAAAGGTTATTTTTGAGGTGTTTTTGACCTTTTTGGAAGCTCAAAACCCGTCCAAATTTCTTGGCCATGTGAGGGCATTCATATTTTTTCATGACAAATCCAAAAATTATGATTTTTCCTCAAAATAAGGTCTCTAGCAAAAGCGCACGCCAAGTGGTGCGGCGCATCAGGCAGAAAAATATGTTTTTTAGGCCAAAATTTTCAAAATTGCAAAAAGTGTCCCAAATTTCTTGAAATTTGGGTTGATTTTCCTTCATTAAGTTCTGTGTTGGGCCAAGGAAGCCTCAGCCAAGATCAGGAATCTATCTTGCTCTTTTCGCTTCCTCGATGTTTTCTTCAACTTGGCCTTCAAAATCCTGATTCTTGCTTTACAGACCTTGTTTCTCGCCAAGTAGTGGTAGGCCATGTGCCTCAACATCTGTTTCTCTCTGTTGGCCTTCTCTAGCATCTTTTCCAAGTGGATATTTGCCCTCTCAAGCCAAGATTCACGATCAGCATCAATTTCTTGTTCAAGTGGTGTCAGCGTGACTTTCCTCCTCTTGGCAGCTTGCTGGTTTTCTCGTATGTTTTGTAGCTCCATAATGGTTTGTTGATGCCCTACCTATTTGTTTATTTGCTCTAGATATTTGATTATCCACTTGGCTCTTTCTAGGTTGAGAGACAAATCATGAATGTCATCTTGCTGCTCCCGAATGATCTCTTTAAGCTTTGAGCTTTGTGAGCCCAAATCAGTGTCATCTTCCTGAATAAGAATGAAATCTGTCTCTTGTCCTCCTCAAGACCCCTCATCATGTAATGGCTGCTTGCCCTTGTCCTGTACCTGCTCTGTTGATGGAGGAAACGAGACCCCTTCCACCCCGGGTGGAGATAGTACTCATTTTGCTGCTGCAAACAACCTTCTAGTGCCCTTTTGGTAGGTGACAAACACTTGCACACTAGTGGTTTGTGTCTCATGAATCTCCTGCTGATGTGAAGGCCCTCCTATCTCATGAAAAACTGTTGGGGGTACTTGAGGATCTGTAAAGACCTCATGTGAAATGAAATCCTCCCATGAGATGTTCTGTAAACCAAGCTGATGCAAGACCACACTTTTGATTAGTGCAAAATGATATATGTTGTTGTATTGTTGCTGAGGAGGCTTCCTGTGCACTAAGGTGGTCATCTTCTCAATGTTTCAGCAAATAAAATAGGGGAGATTCATCATTCTCACCCTAGTGAAGTGCATTAACAATCTGATGTGATAAGCATACAGGTGAGACTATCAGCCCTCACAGCTGAAATATTTAATTATAAGTTTCATCAAGGGAGCATATGTGTCCTTCAGATACCTAAAGGGAAAAACTCTACTGACATGTCTCTGAAAACCAGCCTTGATGTAAGGCTCACAATGCTCTCTATCAATCAGCTGCCTTTTATTCCACTGCTCACCGACATTTGGAATGCCAATTGCTTGAGAAATAGTCTCAGGTGTCAAGGTGAATGTCACACCTGCCAAAGTGACTTGGCCATTATGAAGATGGAGCACAAACAATCTGGCCAACTCATGGTGCTACTTGGCTCTCTCTACCATCTCACAGAACTGATAACAATATTGGTGTTGAAAGCATGTGACAGCAAGAGGACAGGCCAGCAGCTCGGCAAGTGAAGTAGGCTCCTCTCGGTTACGTTTACCACCCTTGTGAGGTCTCCTTGGTGCATGCATTTCTCTAGAAGAATCACTGACTGTCTCCTCATCTCTATCATAAGAAGAATCTGACTCCATGTTTGCCAATATTTGAGTTTTCTTAGATGAGTATGAAGAGATTTTATGGTGTCTTTAGGTTTTTGCTGCCAAAGATAAGAATGTATGAGGGACTGTGGAGGGAATGTGTATGAGGGGTTTTGGGAATATTGCTGTAAGGTTTTTTGGGGAATAGAAGGGTTTAGGAAATAGTAGTTAGGCTTTGGGACAACAATTAGCGTTTGGGATAGTGGGATTTAGGGATTTAGGATTAGTAATTTAGGGATATGGGGTTTAAGGAGTGGGTAGATGAGAATGTAAAGAGATGAAGAAACTGAATGAGGGAATAAAGGAGTGAGGGAGTGAGAAATGGCTAGGAGTGGAATTAGCAGCAAGAAATACAATTTTTAAACCCTATGCAATTATTTTTTACAAGAAATGCAAGGAGATAGGGTTTCAATTTTTTCCCATTAAATCACCATAAGCACCAAGATAAAATCACTCATTGGTCATGGAGGAATGTTAACTTACATGGACAAGTTGAGGATTTAGCAATTTTGCAATTTTGGAGGAGTTTGTGAGTAAAATCGGCCTTGTGGCCCTGTGCGCCACGCCACAAACCCAGTGCATCATGCCCTCTAAATGTATCGTGCCCGTTTAAAATTTACACTGCAGAGCGCTGCCCAATGCGCCGCGTTCCAAACCCAATGCGCCCCGCCACTAAAAATGCCAAACTCGCTGCGATTTTTGCTTTTTTGTTTCAACACGACCTTTCTATTACTCTCTCTTTCTCCCTTGGATACAAATGAACTCTTTAAACATGAAAAATGGTTTATATACATATAGTTTTGATTTTTCACTTACAAAACCCATTTTTCTAATGTTTGCCTTTGACTTGCTTTTAAAACTTTGTTTTTGGGCAGTTTGCTTTATTTTGCATTTGATGGACTGAATGCTTTGACTTTTTGTTTACTTTGCAGGTGATGGAGTTGCAAAGGCTTGGCAAGGTGACCAAGGCTACCTTTGAAGTTATTACATATGGAAAAAAAATGAAATTACATCAAATTTGTACATTAAAACATAAAAAACTATGTTTTTCCTCAAAACAGGGTTTTGAGGAAAAATCAATCACTGAGCATGTGATTATGGAAATTATTGTTGCTGAAACTTTATTTGACCTCCTCATGCACCTGCTAACCTTTATTGAGCATTTAGAAGACTTTATTAACGAAACCCTAGACCTAATGAGACTTAAAACCCTAAAAATGAATTTTACATATTTAAAGACAAAAATTGACCGCAGATGATCTAGATGAATGAAAATGGGCCAGCATGTAAAGAACATGAGGGAAAATGTATAATAAGCCACTACCGTCAGATGATGCATGACCCTAATGGAATGTAGCTGATCAAGTGAGACACCTAACATGCAATGCAACAAGAGAATTTGATCACTGACAGAGGGATGAAGATACCGACACTAACAAAACAGGTGTCCTCTAGCATGTCGATCTACGAAGATACGAAGTCGTATGTAGACAAGGACATCAAACTGAACTGGAAAGAGGTGAACGAAACATTTGTAGATACTTTTGTGGAAGACCTTGAAGACCATAAGGTGTATGTGAACATTCATAAGTCTGGCCTGTAACAGATTGCATGCGGATACCCCGCATTCCCATGTGTGGATATGATTCATTGGATCATCTCTCACACTGACCTCGAGACGATGACCCTGAGCAGTGTTAGTGGGATGAAGCTTGAAACCTTCTGGGCACAAGACTACAATGAGATGTATTAGATGAGCGAGCCCATGATTTTCATGACTCCTCCCTTCAGCTTGCCCAATAGTAGAGGCCACTCCAAAGACAGTCTGAAGGATTGGGTAAAGGAGCCAACTCATTTCAAGATGACCCCTAATCAGATCTATAAGATGAAGATATTGAGGAAGGCATACCAATACTTGGTCATATTCACATATCGACTAAGTGGCCAAGCAAGCATTGAGACCTTCCCTCATAGTTGGCTGGTCGCATTGGACCAACTGCTTAGAGAAGGAAGACCATGTGACTCGTCTGGCATACCGGCTCATCAACTGAAGGAGCAAGTCATGAAGGCTCAACAGTCACCTGAAGGCATGCATGCAGAGATTTACATGTCTGCCTACATTCTAGATGCAGTTTGTGCCCGACATAAGTTCTCAGGCTTAGAGTGGGAATGGTCATCAGTGGAGACTGTTGTGAGCACATATTTCAAGTTATTGTCTAAGTGCAGCTCCAGAGGAGTGATCATATGGCTGTCTGACCATCTTGTCACCCCAATAGGTTGATATTCGAACATGATCCACCCAGCATGTCAAAAGAAGCAATGAAGCCATTATTAGGCATTTTGGATTGGTATGCCTCACCAAACAACACGTTCATTTGAGTGTTCAGTGCGGAGAAGCCTTCACATGTTCTGCCAAAGTTCTCTTTGGACGTGCTTGTCATGCAGGAAGTAGCATATCATATCTCAGTAGGATTAATAGCTAGGCTAAAGCGGAAGAAAAAGGCACCTTGGCCCACTCTTCCATTGTGGATTGGGTTATACGAGATCCAGAGCATCAAGCAAGAAGATGTCGAAGCTAAACAGATGAAGAAGTACCTGTTCGACCTATGAAGCTTCAACCCGTATTACCCACATTACATTGTGAAGGATCACTACATGAGAGTTTAGTTCAATTGGATCCATGGGGCATATCATTGGGCCAAGGAGAACTCATGGAGGTATTGCTTCAATTCCTCCAAACCCAATGAACAGGTCGATTTCATCATAGAGTGGTTAGCACAGCAGCATGAAGCAGCATCACGGATAACACCAGCAGTAGCAGCAGAAACAACGGAGCCAAGAATTCATGTGTGCAACAAAGGGAAGAGAAAGATTGTCGACCACATGGAGGAGGAAAAACGCTGCAAGTTTTGAGAAGATCCACTTGTAGAACAAGCAGCTATGCCTATTCAACAAAAGGGGCATCAACGCAATAAGAGAATTGCATAAAGGCAAAGGGATAAGAAGAGAATGGAAAAAGAAAAGAGGAAGTTGCATGAGCTGAGGGAGAAACTTTGAAAAGAACAAGAGTTGCTCCAACATGAGAAGGAAGCGTAACAGCAGCAGATTCAGCACGGGGCGCATCATGTGTAGACAGACGAAGTAGTGCCCGTACAAGTAGTTGATTCTTATCAACAGATGGTATCAAGTGAACAGGGTGAACCCTCATAGGGGAAAGACTTTGCTCGTGAGATAGAACATGCTCCTGAACAGTTGGATGTGGACATGGAGCAACTGGAGTTGGAATAGGACACTAACCTCATGCCCCACCACAGAGAGGTCGACTCACCAGCTTCAATGCATCCAGATGATGAGCAAGTCTCGAATGACCAAGGAGGCACTGAGATCCTTGGTGGTCAGCTGGAAGCAGAGATGCGCAACAACTTCTTTGATGAATCTCAACATAGAGTTGTGCAGCCTGAAAAAGTTAGGAATTGCGGATTGGTATGCCTCACCGGATGACACGTTCATCAGAGTGTTCAATGTGGAAAAGCCTTTGCATGTTCTGCAAAAGTTTTCTTTGGACGTGCTTGTCATGCAGGAAGTAACGTATCAAATCTCAGCATGATTAACAGCTAGGCTGTAGCGGAACAAGAAGGCACCTTGGCCCACTCATCTATTGTGGATTAGGTTATACAAGATTGGAGCATCAAGCAAGCGGATGTCAAAGCTAAACAGGTGAATAAGTACCTGTTCAACCTCCGAAGCTTCAATCCGTATGACCCACATTGCATTGTGAAGGATCATTGCATGAGAGTTCAGTTCAATTGGATCCATGGGGCATGTCATTAGGTGGAGAAGGACTCATGGATGTATTGCTTCAATTCCTCCAAACCCAATGAACAGGTCGGTTTCATCGTAGAGTGGTTAGCACAGCAGCGTGAAGCAGCATCACAGATAACACCAGCACTAGCAGCAGCAGTAGAAACAACGGAGCCAAGAATACATGTGCATGACAAAGGGAAGAGAAAGACTATTGACCGCATGGAGGAGGAACAAAGTTGCAAGTTTCGAGCAGATCCACTTGTAGAACAAGCAACTATGGCTATTCAACAGAAGACGCATTAGCGTGACAAGCGAATCGCGTAAAGGCAGAGGAATAAGAAGAGAATGGAAGAAGGAGAGAGGGAGTTGCATGACCTAAGGGAGAAAATTCGGAAAGAAAAAGAGTTGTGCCAACATGAGAAGCAAGTGCGGCAGCAATAGATTCAGCAGGGGGCGCATCATGTGCAGACAAATGAAGCAGTTCCTGTACAAGTAGTTGATTCTGTTGCACAGTTGGCATCAAGCAAACACGACGAACCCTCGTAGGGGCAAGACTTTGCTCATGAGATAGAATATGCTCTTGAACAATTGAATGCAAACATGGAGCAATCAGAGTTGGAACAGGACACTGACCTCATGCCTCACCACAAAGAGGTTGACTCACCCACTTCAAAGCATCTAGATGATGAGAAAGTCTCGAATGACCAAGGAGGCACTGAGATCCTTGGTGGTCAATTGGAAGAAGAGATGTGCAACAGCTACATTGATGAATCTTAACATAGAGTTATGCAGCCTGAGAGAGTACCAACTCCGGAGGACCGAACATCCCATGCACAAATTGAAGAACAAGTGATCGTGACCGATATGCACTAGGACCCAGTTGCTTTGGCCGATGCAACTAGAGTGTATGTCGAAGCCACTAGCTCTAGTGTTCACTTCCTCATAGCTAAGAATGAGTGAATGGCGAAGGAACTATAGGTGGCCAAGTAGGGAGGAGATCTGGTGACAATGTTCGCCTGAGCTAAACTAAAGAAGGCAATACTAGATGAAGTATTTTCCTTAGACACAGTCATGCGAGCATTGTACTCCAAGTTTGGTACCGTGCATCAAGCAGTCGTTCAACTTCACGGATGGCAGCATCGATGTGTGAGAAGAGATCGCATCTTGAAGAACATACATGCTGTCGTTGACAACATGCAGGCGTGGACGATGAAGTGCAACGGAGCCTCACTTCATTTGCCCAAGATGATGAAGGAAAATGCGGTTGAGCTGCAAGCACGTATATGGAGTCAGATCCGAAACTATGAGGACCTACTGCAACTCATCACTGGCATACAGGCTTCCCATGCATGAGTATTCAAAAGCATGGAGGTTGTGGTGCACACACATGCGATTCCATCACTTGGGACTCTCATCCAAGTGAAGACCAAGAAAATGAGTTGATGTGTGTCGCCACTAGTCCAAACATGCCTATCAGTGTAGACATCATGCGTAAGTATGTTGTTGGTCCGGCCACATTGAGCACAATGATGCACATTCTTTCAGATTAGTTGGACAGAGGAACCCGAGCAGTGTACCCAAATGCCATGGAGGTAAGGTTCAGGTTCCAGACGGATGTCACGGTGGAACACACAGACACTATCAGAGACTACCAATCTTGGCACCAATATGATACTGTTGATCAGCATGAGGATGTCGAGCAGTTAGACTTTTATAGTTGTCTAAGTCAGATTGGTGTCTAGTTTGGCTTGTTCATGTCGTTGTTCACATCGATACATGTGCATTGTAATGTCAAGTCATGTCAAGTGTAAGTCAAGTGTCAAGAGTGAATGTAACAGTCATAGAGTAGGTGAAGAGTCATGAGGGTAATTGAACAATCACAAAGGTGAATGTCAAGGGTCACCCCACCCTTTGCTATAAATAGCCCCTCATAACTCATTGTATGGGATTTTGGTCAGCCAAGCTTCTACTAAGACTATCTTAAAGAAGGCTTGGATAGTATTGTAACGCGCCTTGGCTTCTCCATAGCACGGATCTAGTACATCTCTTTGGAGGAGCAGGAAAATGTGGCTGTAACTTTCCACTGTTGGGGCTAGCAGGTTTACATGGTGTATTGCATGATTGTGAGTTACACTTCTTTAATAATAAGAGCCAACACATTTTCATGCATATGTTTTTATTGTAGTTGGACTGTTCTGGTTGCCTTAATGATATATGTTGTTTAACTTACGTACTTGTATATGAATTAATTTGTATGCAATTATATGAATCTTGTTGTTAATGTGTTGCATATGTTGTTGATGTTGTCACCATCCGTGTCGACTTCTCTGCTGGACATCAGACAAGCCTGTCTCATGAACCTTGTTATATCAACCATCACACTCGTCTCGGACTGATCCATGAGTGTTGTTTGTGTTATCTTACCTTGTTGTTGTGACTACCGCATCCGAGTAGACTGACCCACTGGAAGTTGTGCATACCCTTTGTGTGGTGTGTTCCGTGTTGAGCTAGTACTGATCCCTTTTAACCTGGAACTCACCTTCACCTTCCTCTCCCTTCGAAGTGTTGGAACCTCTCATACACATTCCTTGACTCTCTGCATTAGTCACACCCTTGCTACTGACAGAGTTATCTTACTTGCCTCTGTGTGACATCGTGGTCAGGGCATTACCTTACAACCCACTGCTGGGACTCCTACACCAAAGGGTATGAGGTCTAATTAGGACTTCTTACCAGGGAGATCCCCTTAACATGTTGGTAGGTCCATCACCATCAACAAATCCTTGGCTCCAAAGGGAGGGAGATCACCTTAGAACTTTTGATGGTGATGACAAAGTTCTTGTTGATGATGATCACATCCACCTTGATCTTGCTTCTCTTGGATGAATAGACTTAAAGTTACTTTGATTAGTAGATCTTTTCAACTTGAGTAGAGGTAGGGTATTTGTGGTCCTTTCTCTTTGATGATGGCTTGAGCGAGGAACTTCTTCTTCGATCTTGGATTTTGATACTTCCTTGTAGATCTTAAATTCAAGATGATTTAGGATGAGATGATATTTTAGATTTGATTTGTTTTGATTCCCTTCTAGAGTTTTGATCCTTGAATGATTGAGTGTGTCTTGATGAGCTGCCCTTACTTGATTTGTTACCTTAGATCTTATACCATGTTGAGAAATCTAGGGCATTAGGATTAGGAAATTTCTCTTCTAATGATAACTGCTTATGAATTCTTTTTACTTCTTTCGATTAGGTTATTTTCTTAACTTAGATTATTATAGTGTTCTTCTCCATCAAAAAACTACCTAAGTATAAATAATAAGGATACAAGAGACACATAATGTAAGTGATCAACCATGACCAAAACCTCTCCAACTTGAGGGGAAAACGCAAATGAATTCTTCTTCTTATAGAAACTTCAAGTGACAAATACCAATACCAAGAACCTTGACCTAATGACCTCTCCAAGACCAACTAAATTACTTCCTTCAATGATTGCACTTCCTGCTTCTTCCTTCACCCTGGATCTTGCAACACAAGACTAAAGTTCTCGAACTCTCCTTTTGAAATTTTTGGCAGTCTACAATTGACTATAATTTGCCACTCGTGACCTATTTAAGGATATTTAGCCCCACCTTCTCCTTCACTTAACAAGGGTTGGATTTCTAGTGACTTCAACCTTTAATGTAGATCCTTTTCTTGCCTTGATTTGGCCTTCTTAGGATCTTAAATTACAGTAGGTAGTAAACCCTAATTTCCTTCGCACGTGTGAATGAAATGACCCAAAAATAATTCTAAAATATCCTCATTGTTCCTTCAATCTTTGCCCTCCTTTATTCTCTTGGATGTGAGGTATCTTCTTGTTCTTATTATTGAACTTCTTTGTGTGTGTTGTCTCTTTTTGAATGAGGTTGTGTGCCCTATATATAGGCTTCTTCCTTCAGCTTGTAGGCCGACTTGACTTAGTCCTAGGCCGACTTGTCATTTTGGTGTAGGTTAGATGCTTCATATGAGGGTTGACTTTCTTGAAGTGCTTGAGCTTGGAAGGTCTTTTGACTCTTACAATGACTTAAATATATATATGTAACATGCCAAATGGGTCTTTAATACATGACATTGACTCAATAGACTTAATGACTTGAAGACCAAACCTAATAGCTCACAATGGGAGCTTTATAAAATAAAATTCGTTGAGCATGAAACCCATGACTCAAGCATAACATAAATAATTTTATTTTTCTTCTTTACATCAATTACATAAAACCATGATTACACATGTCATTATGAAGACCGAACCTAGTTACATATTTCAACACAAGTGACGTGACCCTTGGGATTTAAATGTCACCCCTTAAACACTATAAATTAGAGACCTATGAGAGGTCATTTCACATCATAGCAATCCATCTTGTGAGAAAAACAATATTAAGAAAGGAATACAACAACCAAAGGACAAAGAAGGAGGTTTGTTTCTATTTTGGAAAGGAGGATTATGCCCTAAAGAACTAGGTCGAGTTTGTCTTCAAGAAGGATGAGTTACCTATTTGTTGGATGAGGAGGATAGGTTGCCAATATAATGTTTTGTCTATGATTGAGAGGAGGGTCGAAGCTCTAGTTTAGGGTCGAATGTCCTCAAATTTACAAGCAGTAGGGCCAAAAGGCCTCAATGTGTGGACAAATAAGGTTACAACCTATTTAAGGTATGTCGCAAGTAGAAAAGGGGGTCGCGGGTCTAAGGTGTCTTAGGCTCATGGAGAGGCTAATAAGGTAGTGACAAGGGTTGTTATTTTATGAAAGAAGGAGTTGCAAAGATCGAGATCTATTTTTTGTCTTACTGTCTGAGCATGTTTAAGGATGATCCAAACCCCAAGGTAATAAAGGACGAAACATTGTTTGTGTAAATATTTTAGTAGTGAAGTGTTGTAGGGTTTGGTCACAAGACCTATGGTGTTCTTTGCAAGGGGCCATAGGAAAATAGGGTTGGTCGCAGGCTGTCCTAGCCCTAGGAGTAGAGTTGAAGGCCTGGAAAGGCCTCACAAACCTACCCAAAGTGAATTAGGAAAATTTGAGGCTTTTAGAAGTGTGAACAGGGATAAACGTGAGATTTGAGTGTGGATGAAGTGGAAAACAAACAATAGGAGGGTTGATTTGAGTTGAAATAAAGTCTGTTAGGTCAAATAAGAGACCTAACAATAAGGAGACTTGATGTTGGTTAGTACAATTGATTGAATGACTAGGCCCCAGTAAGTAGATGAGTATACATGGCATTGGAAGGAGCCATTCCCTGTGATTTTAGAGGCAAAGGATAACCCGAAACATTGAGGGCAAAGAAGATAGAAAGGATTGAAGGTAAAGGATTCTACAACAAGTATGTTAAGGTATTCTGCCTTTGTTTTGATGGGAAGATAGAGGGTCTGAAGGATTAGACCTCAAGCCCTAGATTTTATGATCCCTAGTACATGAGCCCTTGTGTTTTCTTATTAATGGATTATTGAGAAATATGATTTGGGCCCATATATTATTGTGTATTGTTGTTGATTTCATTATTGTTATAGTTTTGTTGTGCAAAGTGCTTTTGTGTTGGGCTTCTCTAGTGTGTTATGTTCATAACTAGGGCACATACCAGGCCTAGAGGGCATGGTAATTTCGACAAAGTGGACAATTTGAAGAATATTTTAGATGGATTATAAAGTCTATGAGCATTGAGAAGTTTTCTTGGTGCAGAGAAACAATGGGCGTTGCAAGTCTAGATTGATGACTATGTACTTCTGCATCCCATGTGTCTGAACAAAACAACAAGTGGGAGAATGTTGGGTATGTGTTATATCCTTTGCACAACTAGCCTGAGATGTTGTTAGGTTGTGTCAGGCATGGCGGGGGGGAGACGGAAAGCCCCCTTGCATGGGGTTTGAGTTAGCACCTCAAGTTTTTTTTTGGGCAAACCCACCCATGGCTTTGTGCATGGTTTTAGGTGTGATGGTTTTGCCGATGGTATTTCGTAGATTCGATCAAGGGAACTATGATTATGTCTAATCCAAGTTAATGGATTGGGAGTTTATGAATGCTTAGACATGTATAATTTATTGTAACATTGAAAGGAATATAGTGAAAAAGCAATCTAGTTTTCTCGATTTTGGTTCGAGAAGAACAATATTTGTGTATATTTTATGTTCTCACCATTCTATATTTTTCGTTTTTTAAAGAATTTTTTTCTAGGTAAATTATGTATAGGGTTAAATCCTTCAATTATGATCGACCATAGGATGTCCTTACTAAGTGAGGACTACATTTATGGCATAGTTGAAAACATATTTCTCAATCTCAAATGGTTATTGTAGGTCTAGCAGGGTGAGGATTGGTGTGTAGTAGAGGCAATGTTTCAAATCTTGAAATGCTTTCCATTGTGACTCAAAGCGGGATTTTTTTTCTTTAGCTCCACCCTTGGTCACTTGAATTAAGATCCAAGTGAAATGAGAGAATACCAACATGAACCTTTGGTAGAAGTTAGAAAGTGTCAGGCCAGGAGGTAACTCCATAATGTGAATTGTGTCTTTGCATTAAGATTGCCCATGGATATATACATGGAGGGAGAGACTCTTGGGCTTCAACTCCTAGTGTCTCTTCATATTCCTATTCTCCATTATTTATTATTTACACTATTTACATATATTCACCCAATCCTAATGATTTGGTGTCAACATTCCCCCCCTTAATCTGAAGGGATTTTGGTGATTCCAAGCATCATTTAGAATCTTTCAAACTTCTCTCTTCCAAGCGCTTTGGTGAAGATGTCTGCAATCTGCTCATTTGTGGAACAATGGCGCAGATGGATTGTCTTGGCCTCAACATGATATAGAATCATATGGTATTTTGTATTGATGTGCTTCGTTCGATCATGGAACGTTTGGTTCTTGGCCAAATATATTACAGAGGAGTTATTATTCATGAGTGGAGTTGAATGCACTTATTTCACCTACAAATATTCTAGAATTTTCCTGAGCCACACAATTTCCTTTGTTACTTTAGTTTGTGCCACATATTTTGCCTCTGTTGTGGCACATTGTCCCTCACAATGATTTTGCATAAACCTAGAGAGGATTCCAACAATAAATGAAATGTCTGGTCTAGTAGTAGTCAGGTAATTGAGACTTCCTACAAGTTGTCTATACTTTGTTGCATCCTCAAATTCTTGTCCTTCAATGGATGTGGGCTTCAAGTTCTGTTCCATTGGAGTAGTCAAAGGATTGCACTCAGTCATGCCAAACTTGTTCAACATATCTCCAATGTACTTATTCTGAGAGAAGAATATAAACTTCAGATGTTGAGTTACTTCAATACCAAGATAGTAGTGAACATAGCCCAAGTTCGTCATTTCAATACCTTTCCTCAATTCCTTGTTTATGGATGTGATGTAGATCTCATCGTTTCCTGTCATTAAAATATCATCTTCATACACCACAAGATGTACAAGTATATTTCCAACTTTCTTGACAAACAAAGTTGCATCGTTACAATCAAAAATTTTGAAGTTGAGTTTCAGAAGATGCTTAGTTAACTTTTCATACCAGGCTCACGATGCTTGCTTAAGGCCATATAAGGATTTCACAAGTCTGAATATTTTGTGTTCTTGGCCCTTCATAACAACTTCTTCTGGTTGGGGCATAAAAACATTCTCTTTCAGATATCCATTTAAGAAAGCAGTTTTTACATCCATTTGATGGACTTTCCAACCATTTTGAGCTGCGAAGGCAAAGAGTGTCGGATGGTAGCCCATTTTGTTGTGGGGGCAAAAGTCTCCTCATAATTGACCCCTTCCTTTTGTGCAAAACCTTTTTCCACAAGATTGGCATTATGCTTGTCAAGTGAGCCATCAACTTTATACTTGTTCTTATAGACCCAATTGCAACCAATTGGTTTGGTTCCCAATGGAGGATGAACCAACTTCCAAGTGCCATTCTTTATCAACACATAATATGCCTTTTGCATCGTTTCTTTCCATTCATCGTGAGAAGCAACGTCTTTGAAGGAAGTTGGTTCAAAATATGTAGAAAAATTCAATTCATAATCATAAGAAACATCCATATCAACAGGTGAATCAGAATCATCTAGATCACCTCCATTTTGCCTGGTTGTACTTTGTGTTCCTGTCTTTCCAACCTCATCCAGACGAACACTTTTGAGTGGCTTTGTCAACCATTTTGGAGGACCTTTCTGAGATGGCCCAAGCTTCTCAATTGACGGAGTTGGGGTTGAGTCAAGATTGATTCTCCCAATTCTGTCAATCACATCACTCAAAGTATCATTAGTGGTTGGAGCTTCATGTGGGGGAGAAAATGCTTCAAAAGAAGATTCCACAGATTGATCCAGTATAAGAATCCCCTCTTCAATATGTGGAATCTAATTATTAAATTCTTGAAACGATTTTACATGTTCAAATCTATCCAAGCAATCAAGTTGTCGCTTAACAACATTGTCAGCTTTGGAAGATTCAAGAAAGATTACATCTCTAGATACAACAAACTTCTTATTAACTTCATCATAGAGACGATATGCTTTGGAGGTATTTGAATGCCCCGAGAAGATACACTTATGACTCCTTGCACCAATTTTGTTTCTGTGCTCCTTTGGTATTAAGGCATAATAAGTGGAACTAAAGACCCTGAGATGTTTTACCAAAGTAATGTGGCCATACCACATTTCATAAGGAGTCTTGTTTCTAATAGCATTAGATGGACATCTATTCTTTACATACACAGCACATAGAACTACATCAACTCATAACAGGTGGAACTAAAGACCCTAAGTTGCTTACCGAAGTTTACTACACTGAACAATCCCTCTTGCAGACCAGAGCGATCTCCCTATATCCTAAATGGAAACTAGAAATAATCATGACAAATGAACTGACTCTTTCTCTAAGTTGAACTCGTTCAAAATATGAGTGTATCTAATGGATATACCTCTTACCGGTTTCACGAAATTCCTGATGAAGATCCTTATTGTGACTTGATGCAACTCTTCAATGCTTGATAGGACCTGCAAACATAAACCATAAAAGGATCAAAAGCACATGTGATATAATAATTCAAACAACTTAGCCTAATGATCAAGGAAATTAGGGATTGAATTTGCCTTAATGAATATAATAAGCAATTGTAAACTACTCATCATTCACAAAAGACAAAATAAATGGGTGAAAGTGCTCATTTGCATTAACAGAAGATAAGAGGAGCCTTACAACCTGTGCCTTGATGTTTTGAGGTCCAGCTTAAATGCCTTCAATCTCCTCCTCGGATGACAAGATCTCCAATATCAAACCAACAATATAAGTTTGTATTCTCCGAATCCTAACCCTCTTCATCCCTCAACCCTCTAGTCCTTTTATAGATCAAAGAGGGGGGAATTTCAGATCCCTAAGAATAGGATGAACCTCATTTAATAAAGGATTAGGTTGCCATGAGAAAAGGGATGGAGATGCATCTTATGAGGGTTATAATTCAAATAGTCAACACTTGGAAGCATTCAGTTGGGAAATATTTGACCAACTATGTTTCTAGAATATACTTTTTTTTTTACTTTCTATAATTCACCTGCTCAGGTTTATAGATACAGACAAAGCGCAGCTCTGCGCTATTCTCAGAGTCAATTTCAGTGCATTTGCGAGAAACTCTAGAGAAATCGACACAGATGGAACTTAACAAGGTGTAAGGGCTATTTGACCAAAATTTCTCATGTACTTTAACATATGTTGAGTTGTTTGACTTCTAAGGGAGCTGGTTTCAACATGTTCACGGATCGTAAAAATATCCATAAACTGATCAAGTGTCATGGAGACATGTAATAGATTGCCTTCTGGTTTTAACCCTATACAGAAATTACCTGCATACGAATTCTAAAACACAAAAAATAAACAATGCGAGAGCATAACACATAAAACACATATACACAGAGATTTTCCCCTGGATAAACTGGGACTACTAGCTTGATTTTTCATTATATTCCTTTCAATGTTACAATACATATTTATACATGTTGAAGCATCCAATACCATGGACCGAAAACCATTGCGTCCAAAATCATGGACCGAAAACCATAGGTAGGTTCGCCCAACCTAATATAGGGTCCAAATAAAAAAAAAAATCTCGGGGCATTGCCCCCTCCCCCCTCAAACCCCCCAGACAGGTGGGGCTGTCGGC
>APFE031453829.1:39653-66090 GCA_000404065.3 Pinus taeda
TCTAAGTGGGAACTTGGAATTGCGACTTGATATGGAGGTTGTACCAAGAAATAAACCAACAGCAATGAGCTTGGCTCAGCAAACATATTGGAATTTAGTAGGCCACAACAGTGGAGATATACTTAACCATTCTGTTCAAATGTGGGGCTCCCACGAAACCCCTGTGGATGAGAACTTGATTCAAATAGGGGAGATTCTTCTCGTTGAAGGAACTGCATTTAACTTGCTAGGCCAGATATGTGTCTTCAACTTGTCCTGACGATGAACCACACTAGTTGGTTCGAAATGCGTCGACAAAGGTCAATTTTATGTGATTTACGCCGAAGCTACTCTTATAACTATGACAGATCATAAAAGTCTCAATTCTGCATTTGAAATCGTCAAGAGAATGAATAATCTTCAAAGCATTAGTATCTATGCTTGGTCACAAATTGTTAATTGCAGAGATACTTTCCATTTTTTTGTAACCTATTTAATATATGTTCAAAATTTACATCTCAATGATGTCGTATTGCATCGTACGGAACGTATCTGTCAAATTTTCTTGCATTATTGCTTGTCTTAATACAGGTGGGAAAATAGGTTTTGATAAAGTTCTCTGGAAAGTGGAAAAGTAGAAGGATGGAAAGTGGAAAAGCAGAAGGATGGAGAGAATCTAATCTTTTACTTCAGTAGATGCAGAGGATTTGATCTATTATATGGATGGTACTTCCTCTATTGCATGTTTGCTTTCCTCCAATAAACCACCACACAACAGGCTAGAAATTTGATGTCCTACCCTGCTTTCTGCAACAAATGTATATGTAGGCCAATAATTTGCAGTGCCCTTCCTGTCTACGGATGGCAAAAACTACAGGAAAATGCCCATGCGTCTATCAATTTTCAGTGATGCCACAAACAAAATATTGATTAGTCTTTTTCTTCTCTGGGATGGAAGCTAGCCACACATACCGATGCAAATGGTTTGGTTTCAGTAACCATAAAGCATATGGATGTGGTATTTTGTGGAAATGAGTTACCAAGTATGTGATTGCAGTAGAAGGGATAATCTTGTGAGCAGTTTCACCTTTGATTGCTTCTCCTGGTTGGCTTGGGAGTTGATTTTGGAAAAGTACATTTCAATTTAGGATATTGGTTTCCAAAATTGCCCTTTCTTGAAATAATGATTGTTTCCTTCCCACCTCCCAAGTAAAAGATGAAACATTGTTTATCTCTTTAAGGCCATGGCTTGCTTTATTTTCTGCCTGTCTTGAGATAACACCGATTAACTAGTGTGCAATGTCTAGCTTGGATTTGAAATGTGTCAATTCCAGTAAAGTCTCATAGATATAGCATATTTGGAAATAATCAGATCAGACTATTGTAGAAATGGATAAGAATTTGAAGTCCCTACATTTGCCTACGGGATTTGAATATTTACTTTTACAACTTAACCATGATTCAAACACAAAATTTCAGATCTATCCCATCACATTTTAAAGGGAGGAAGCAATGCATGATCGTTACAAGACTATAGCAAAAAAAAAATTATCTGATGATGAGAGCTTTTTTCGTCTTTCAAAAACATGTTATTTGATGCATTCTCTGTGACTGTATTACAACTGAGTATCCTTCAACAGTGCATGTTGATTGTGATTGTGTTTTGACAATAAGCTAGCCAAAACAAGATCCCAGACCGGAACTGACTGTGTCGTGATCATTTTCTATATATACTAATTCCCACTCATTACTCATGTGGGCTAGAGGGATCATGGCACTGGATCATAACAGACTGATGATCCCTTGGTTAATGTTCTCAAACCTCTTTCAATCAATAAGAGTAATGCAATACAACCTAACCTGACCAAAACATAAACCTGAAATTCTAGTATTTTAGAGGGCAGGCTTGCCACTGTACATTTCAAGTAACCTTTTGGCATGAGGACTGCACTCGACATATTTTTTCGAGGAACTTACGCTAACTTAAAGCAAGAGCAGTAAAGAGACTAGGAGGACACTTGGAAGGTTGCATTGCCATTGAGAGCACTCAACACCTTGTGGCAGGGCTTCATCCTATGATCCAAGCTGAAACAAGACACTGCATGAGGACATGATAAAAAAATATTTGAAGGAAGCCCTACAGTATGCATAAAAAGTCCATGCTCTTCTGAACTTTATCCATGGAGCACTTAATATAAATGGGCACCTCCTAACAAGGTCCTTTATGTCATCTTCGAGGAGCCCAAAACTTGTCAAATGCTCCAATTTCTTTTCCCAAAATTCAGGCCCGTTACGTTTAATTAGAATAAAAGGTGCCGATTTGAAAACAATGGAGACATTAACCTCTGATCCGAACAGGTTTTGAAGATACTGGATGTTGGTATGCAGGGTTTTCTCAAGACTGGAGCTGAGCAATCTGGATCCATTGGATATGACATTTCCCGAGCCTTGTGCAGGAAGGCCTAATATTCTCATGAACTCAATCTTGGGTTTCAACTACTGATCAGCATTGAGACAAAGAATGGATGGATTTCTGGTAACAGCAAGCCTTACCTAGCGTTCTGTGCATCCTAAATCTCTCAGTAACTATACTTCTTGTTCAGTGGTATGAGCTGATCTCATCGCCACCATGGATGGCCCTGCTTTAAGGATAGCTAAGAGCTCAAAATGATTGAACCCACATTCGTTGAGTAAGAATTCTGAAGCGAGGCATGTGTTCTCTGCTTCTGTGTAGCTGTGGACTTGTCTTTGTCAGCAATAATAGTAGAAAACTGTGAAAATTTTAACAAAGTAATTCGGGGAAATGGTGAAGATAGTACTGCAACAGCCGCTACCAGGGAGTGACGGTGATATCCCAAAGATGAAGCCAAGTAATGTGCGAACATGGCCATTGCTGAAGATATGAAATTAGGGATTACTGCATAACAAATGGATGAAAAGAGGCCGATATTTATATAAAGATAGATGTATTTGTTTATTATATTATAATATACATATATAAACAATATAAATTTATTTGTTTATTATATTGTAATCTACATATATAAACGATATATATTTGATTGCTTCTCCTGGTTGGCTTGGGAGTTGATTTTGGCAAATTACATTTCAATTCGGGATATTGGTTTCCAAAATTTCCCTTTCCTGAAACGATGATTGTTTCCTTCCCACCTCCCCAAGTAAAAGATGAAACATCATTTATCTCTTTAAGTCCATGGCTTGCTTTATTTTCTACCTGTTTTAAGATAACATCGATTAACTAGTGTGCAATATCTAGCTTGGATTTGAAATGTGTCAATTCCAGTAAAGTCTCATAGATATAGCATATCTGGAAACAATCAGATTAGACTACTGTAGAAATGGATAAGAATTTGAAGTCCCTAAAGTTGCCTATGGGATTTGAATATTTACTTTTACAAGTTAACCACAATTCAAATAGTGAAAATTTCAGATCTATCCCATCACATTTTAAAGGGAGGAAGTAATGCATGATCGTTGTAAGGCTATAACAAAAAAGAAAATTATCTAGTGATGAGATTTTTTTTCGTCTTTCAAAAATGTGTTATTTGATGCATTCTATGTGATTGTATTACAACTGAGTATCCTTCAAAAGTTCATGTTGATTGTGATTGTGGTGTGATAATAAGCTGGCCAAAACAAGATCCCAGACCGGAACTGACTATGTCGTGATCATTTTCTATATATACTAATCCCCACTCATTACTCATGTGGGCTAGAGGGATCATGGCACTGGATCATAACAGACTGATGATCCCTTGGTTAATGTTCTCAAACCTCTTTCAATCAATAAGAGTAACGTAATACAATCTAACTTGACCAAAACAGAAACCTAAAATTCTAGTCTTTTAGAGGGCATGCTTGCCACTGTACATTTCAAGTAACTTTTTGGCATGAGGACTGCACTCGACATATTTTTTAGAGGAATTTACACTAACTTAAAGCAAGAGCAGTAAAGAGACTAGGAGGACGCTTGGAAGGTTGCATTTCATTGAGAGCACTCAACACCTTATGTCGGGGCTTGATCCTATGCTCCAAGCTGAAACAAGACACTGCGTGAGGACATGATAAAAAAAACTTTGAAGGAAGCCCTACAATATGCATAAAAAGGTCCATGCTCTTCTACACTTTATCCATGGAAGCACTTAATATAAATGGGCACCTCCTAACAAGGTCCTTAATGTCATCTTCGAGGAGCCCAAAACTTGTCAAATGCTTCAATTTCTTTTCCCAAAATTCAGGCTCGTTACATTTAATTAGAATAAAAGGTGGTGATTTGAAAACAATGGAGACATTAACCTCTAATCTGAATAGGTTTTGAAGATACTGGATGTTGGGATGCAAGGTTTTCTCGAGACTAGAGCTGAGCAATCTGGATCCATTGGATGTGACATTCCCTAAGTCTTGTGCAGGGAGGCCCAATGTTTTCATGAACTCAATCTTGGGTTTCAACTCTCGATCAATGTTGAGACAAAGAATGGATGGATTTCTAGTAATAGCAAGCCTTACCTGGCATTCTGTGCATCCTGAATCTCTCAGTAGTTGTACCGCTTGTTCAGTGGTATGAGCTGATCTCATCGTCACCATGGATGGCCTTGCTTTAAGGATAGCTAAGAGCTCAGACTGACTGAACCTACATTTGTTGAGTAAGACTTCTGAAACGAGGCATGTGTTCTCTACTTCTGTGTAGCTTGTGGACTTGTCTTTGTCAGCAATAATAGTAGAAAACTGTGATAATTTTAACAAAGTAATCTGGGGAAATGGTGAAGATAGTACTGCAACAGCCGCTGCCAGGGAGTGACAGTGATATCCCAAAGATGAAGCCAAGTAATGGGCGAACATGGCCATTACTGAAGATATGATTAGGGATTACTGCATAACAAATGGATGAAAAGAGGCCGGTATTTATACGAATATAGATGTATTTGTTTATTATATTATAATCTACATATATAAATGATATAAATGTATTTGTTTATTATATTATAATCTACATATATAAATGATATATATTTGTTATTTACTCCCATAAGGCGTTTCCCTCTGAAATGAACTCCCCTAAATGTCTTTCTCTCCTAATATTAACCGTTAGATCTATTGTTAGACGATTCAACGATTCTCTGCCATCCAAAGAAAACATTAAAAAATAGTTATTAGTTAAAAAATTAATTAAACCCAGCCCAGCCCGTCCGTTTACCTAGCGCAGTTTGAATCTCCCCACCAAACCCTCTTTCTTCTAGGCTTTCGTTGAATGAAAAAGGTAAGCTCTCGTCATTCTCAGCTTTCCTTGAACGAACAAGGTAATCTCCCCCTTATTTTAGCTTCCAATAATTAGGATGAATGAGGAGTTGCATCCTGGATTTGGGTTCGCATTTGAAGGAATTCTCTTTTTGGTGGTCTTCGGCTTTGTTTTACAGTTCTAGGGCTCAACACTTGATTCTAATAGACAGCCCATATGAAATCCCCTAGTGTACAGTGACACCGAATGAGTCCTCAGCGATGCTTGGTATCTGGGAAAGTGCCTTTGAGTGGTCGGTCACATTGAGAATTTAATAAATTAAATAATAAAAAGTTGGGTTCTTTGCAGGTGTTTCAATTAAAAGTGGATGGATCTTATATTAGGTCAGTAACACTGGCAGACTATAAAGGTGTCTGATGGCGGATCGGCCTCGTGGCTCCTGTGCTTACCCCTTTGATATTTATAGATAAAAGTGGAGTACTGGCATGTATAATGCTACTATTGTTACTAGAAGTATCATTTCCATTCACCAATTCTTTAACTGCATGCTGGAGACCTGTAACGATGTTGAGCGTGTTTAGAATGCACGTTCCTTCTGATATTCCTGTGCTAGGCTTTGAGTTAAATCCATATGTACAATTTCAGCGTTTCGACAATAACATCATTACTGATGAGACTCCTACAGATGGCTATTACCTGAGATACAAATTGTGAGTCTTCTTTTACTTCAGTAGATGCAGAGGATTTGATCTATTATATGGATGGTACTTCCTCTATTGAATGTTTGCTTTCCCCCAATAAACCACCACACAACAGGCTAGAAATTTGATGTCCTACCCTGCTTTCCGCAAAAAATGTATATGTAGGCCAATAATTTGCAGTGCCCTTCCTATCTACAGATGGCAAAAAGTACAGGAAAATGCCCATGCGTCTATCAATTTTGAGTAATGCCACAAACAAAATATTGATTAGTCTTTTTCTTATCTGGGATGGAAGCTAGCCACACATACCGATGCAAATGGTTTGGTTTTAGCAACCATCGAGCATATGGATGTGGTATTTTTTGGAAATGAATTACCAAGTATGTGATTGCAATAGAAGGGATAAATTTTGTGAGCATTTTCACCTTTGGTTACTTCTTCTGGTTGGCTTGCGAGTTGATTTTGGCAAATTACATTTCAATCGGGATATTGGTTTCCAAAATTACCCTTTCTTGAAACGATGATTATTTCCTTCCCACCTCCCAAGTAAAATATGAAACACCATTTGTCTCTTTAAGGGCATGACTTGCTTTATTTTCTCCCTATTTTGAGATAACACTGATTAACTAGCTACGCCGTAAGGCATCTCCCTCTAAAATGAACTTCCCTAAATGTCTTTCTGTCCTAATCTTAACCGTTAGATCTATTGTTAGACGATTCAACAATTCTCTGTCGTCCAAAGAAAACATTAAAAAACAGTGATTAGTTAAAAAATTAGTTAAACCCAACCCAGCCCGTCCGTCTACCTAGCTAGTTCGTCGTGTGCTGCACGAGATTTTTCTGTAGGAGGAGGGCCAGGAGGATGAGGAGGGCCGCACAGGGAAGATTTTTTTGCAGGAGGAGGAGCGCCAGGCCAGGTTTCTTGCTTTTTCTTCTGTTCTGTTTTTAGGGTTATCTTTTTTTTGACTGGTTTTCTTGTTTTTACAGGGATGCAAACCAACCAGAGTGCATAGAGGTAGTATGGGTTGTATTTGGATGATGGTGTTCCCTTGAGCGAGGCCTTCCTTGCCTCCTTTCAATCTGGTGACCCCGGCCGCACAGCTCAGCATAGCTTGGCAACGAAGCATGGTAGGCTGTGGACACCGGGGCAGAGTGGAGTCTCATCTCCTTGCAATATCGATTTTGTTTAAAGGTATGACTTAATTGACTGGTTCAACAATCCATGAAGAACTGAACAGGGTGAAAAATACTTATTCACATTCCTTTTCTCCTTGTCTTCTAGGTCAAATCCCTTTCCAGCAAAAGACTGCACCTCCTGTTTCATCCTGCACCATCAAGAAGGTATTTCTTTGTGGCCTGAATTGTCCTAGGTCTTACAACTCCAAGTTGGCTAAACAGCTTGCCTTGCCTCCTTAATTTTTCTAGAGAATCTCTCCTCCTGGAACCTGGAAGTTTATTCCACAAGCCTCTCTTGATGAGCCATGTTGCATTGATACTCCAAAATTTGGAAAGATAGATTGTTCCTTTGGTGCTTCCTCTTTGTCCCCTGTTTGATCATTCTCTTAGGTCCCTTCCTACCTCTGGTGTCTTTTGTGCTTTACTATTATTTGGGCATTTACATATGCATTTCTTCTCCCCACCAATTTGCACTTCTCAGCAAATTCCTTGGCTCTCATGACAATTCCTCCTCATGGCTTTACAATTCTTGCGCAACAAGATTTCTCCCTCTTTGAGCTGGCCAGGAGTATTCTGATTAAATTTATAGCCTTGCATGGCTTTTTCCACCCTTTGAAATTATTAAGCTGAACTACTTTCAACCTTGGAATTCTATGTGGTATCTCTCTCATAAATTCTCAAATTAAAACAGGTCCTTCTAAATTCCTCCTCATGGCTTTACAATTCCTGCACAACAAGATTTCTCCCTCTTTGAGCTGGCCAAGAGTATTCTTATTAAATTTATAGCCTTGCATGGCTTTTTCCACCCTTTGAAACAATGAATTTGTGTTTAGGTCTGATCCTTCTATTCCTCCTCTATTGCAATATTAGCCAATAGGTCTCCTACCACATTTCCTTATCTCTTTACATACTGGAAGCTGAACTCCTTAAACTTTCTAACTGCTTCCCTTGGCCAAGTGAGTTGTACTTCTTAATGCAATGCAAGATTTTTATCTTGATTTAAATTTTTAAAACAAATTGTAACATTTCGCTAGAACATGATCACATGCAAACCCAGATGCATCCTCTAAATTCATGAAGTACTAGGGCCTTTGTGAAGGTACTTTGGACCACTACCAGATGAGTTTCCTTGACTGTGCGATGGAATTTTATCTTTTACAAGCTATTCCTGTCTGGAAAACACTTGCAATTCACAATAATTAGGAATTCTATACAAATGATCATTGGGAAGGTTGGAATCACATTCTCCACACTGCATTATTCATTGTTTGAATAGGCTTAGGAATACAAAATACCATTGCATTGCTCTTGCACTACTTAAGGTCCTCTTTCCATTTCTCATCTGATTTCCTTCAAGAATGTTGTACAGACAGTGTGACTCATCCACTGGTGGAGACTTCACTAAAGTAGGCACCCAAAATCCATGTTTTTGATAACTAGATATGGATAAATAAAGAAGAAAGTAGGCCATCTAGCATGAGAACTATACTGTAATAGCAATTGTCCTTCTAGCAACAATGCATGAAATTTATAAGCCCCTATTGATGGCTTGATTAAAAAGCAAATAAATCTGTAACATAGATGCAGATGGAATAGAGTCAACATGTTAATCACAATAAAGATAGAATCCCCCTTATATATCATAATTGCATGCAAGGGGAGAGAAAAATCCCAATGTCCAACGTGCTGAAACACAGACTTAGAGGCTTTGGCCATTTGCAGTAAGGCTCATTCTGTAGCATGGTACAAGGCTTGTAGGAAAGTTTGTTGTTTTTATTTCTATTAAGGGAATCAATAACTGAGTGGATTCATACCTGCTAGGCATGGGTTTGAGTCCATTGGGCTATCACTATAAACCCTAGGTCCCATGGAGAGGCCCAGCCACACAGAACAGTTAAGTCTGTGAATTCAAATTGAGGCGGGAGCATTAACCCCCTAAGATTTGTCCTCTCAGTCTAACCCCTAGGGCCCAGAAGTCTACTATTGTTGAGTCACAAGCAGCTTTGAGATAATAATGACTCGTATGCTTTGAGATCTCCTTTTCTCTGGCAGAAGCTCGTCTTCTTTTTTATGCCAGTGTTTGCATGCTTAGATGGTTGATTAAAGCTAGATCCAATTTGAATATACATGGCTTGAAAATCCTAATTAATGACTAGAGTCATGGATGAAGATTTTCTGAAGACAAAGCATTATTTAGGAAAGCATTATGTGGGAAAGCATTATTGAATTTTCTTTTGATTATAGCCATACTCAAGTCATTGTTTGTCTGATTTGGTGAATATATAGTATTTGGGTAAATCTCTGGTAAATGGGCTTCCACTTCATTTGTGGACTTCTAGGTTCTATATTAGACCATGTGAAAGGAGGTAGAACACCATGTAATTCTTACTTCCCAATGTCAATAATGGAGAAAAAAACACTATGGTTTTGCAATGTGAGGAGCAATTACAAGAACTCTATTACATCCCACCAGGGATTCAGGGCAACCATTAAAGTAATCAATAGTAGAATGCGATGATGGAAACAAAGAGGTCAGATACAGAATATACACACCAATGCAAATGGATAGTTATTCTTTCACAATTTGACAACCTTTGTCATTTTATCCTTTTATAGTTTTTATATTCTACACATACATGTCGGTACTAATAAATGAAATGTAAACTTCAACCTTTTCCCAAATTAAATTCTTCAACTTTTTCTAAAATTAAATTATTCCAGTATTGTTGCATGCAAAGTTAACATTAAGCTCTTCTTCAGAGTTGGTGAAAGCCACATTTTACACTAGAATTAACTTCAAAGTGTTAATCTGCACTTCTAAGGTATTTTTTAATCTAATAAGACCTTGTGAAGTCATTTGGAGAATGCATTTGTTAATGAAGTGAGTGAAATATTTATTAAGAAATTTACTAAGCAACTAAGAACTATTTATTAAAACAAACATAGACAAGGGGGAAGTTTCACAATAACTTATTTATGGGAGAAGTTTCATAATAATTTATTTAGATGGATGGGAATTAAGAAACGAGCATTCACAATGGATGAGAAAATTCAACAGGCATAGTGCACTTTACCAAGATGGCAGAGAAGGATGGAAAGAGAATTGTAGAAGTGGACTTATAAGAGAATGGTCCATGTGCTACCATGCATAACAACAAAGCCTCGATACCAAGTTCAATGACTATAGTAGCGATGCGAACAAGACTTAAGGTAATGGTGTGGAAAGCCATCATGAATACTCTTTATTTTTTTTTCAATTTTTAATAGTACCTTTGTCATGTCTCCCCCTTATTACATTAATCATTTAACTAGATTAAATATATCTATATAAAAATAAAAATAAAAATGAAACCAACGGAACTTTGAGATTGGTAATTTAAATTACTTCCTCGACAATATTATTACTTGGAATAAGGACAGAGGTCACAATCATACTATTCATTCTATACCCTGATTTTTTTTTGTTACAACTGTTGTAAATATAACCCGTGCTTTATGGAACACATATCCCTATGCATTATACCTATATTAAATACCAAAGACTGCCCTATGTGATGAATTTAATTATAACCAAAGCTTATTTATCTCTAGACCGTTTGATTTGTGATCTTAACATTCACACCGGCTCTGCCATGGCTTTATGGCACTAGTAGGTCATCCCTCCTTAATTGGATGCCTTGGGATTCCTACTTCCATCGACGGTGGTGCGCTGAGCTCTTTGATCCAAGGGCTATGATCTCTTCAGCGGATTCACTCATTCTAAGTTGCTGGAAATTGGCTCATTCGATTCCCAAGCTCTTGGCGCCTGTTCGAGCTCTGCTCCTCCTACCTTTGTCTAATTCTTCGTGTGTAGCAGGAACCTTGTCTCAGAGGGTCAACCATGAAAAATAGGGCTATCTTCTTAATGGTAAGCTTTCAAATTTCTCCCCAAATTAGACTATGTGCTACAATTCTCTTTAATCTATTGTTTTCCTTTTTTGTTTTTCTCTTCAACTCTGGATCTCATGATACTAATTTCTTACATGATGAATTTAATTATAACCAAAGCTTATTTATCTCTGGACCATTCGATTTGTGATCTTAAAATTCACATCGGCTCTGCCATGGCTTTGTGGCACGAGCAGGCCATCCATGCTTAGCTGGATGCCTCGGGATTCCTACTCCCATCTATGATGGTGCACTCAGCTCTTTGATCGAGGGGCTATGATCTCTTCAGCAAATTTACTCATTCTAAGTTGCTGGAAATTGGCTCATTTGATTACCAAGCTCTTGGCGCATGTTCGAGCTCTTCTCCTCCTACCTCTGTCTGATTCTTCATGTGTAGCAAGAACCCTGTCTCAGAGGGTCATCCATGAAAACTGGGGCGATCTTCTTAATGGTAAGCTATCAAATTTCTCCCCAAATCAGACTCTGTGCTACAATTCTCTTTAATCTATTGTTTTCCTTTTTCTTTTCTCTTCAACTCCAGATTTCGTGATACTAATTTCTTACTTATCTTCTGTTCTGAGGCTTTGGTGGGTTCGAGTACGAGAATTCTTCTGCTACCAACCCTTGTGGTTTTTGGTGTATTCTAGCAGTCACTGATGCGCAAGTCTTCTGGGTAAGCAATGGACCGAGGTGTTTCATATTTTGGTATATGTAAGTTTTTTGCATCCATAGACTTCCTTGAGCTCCGCTTCGGTGGATGATAAGGGTGCTATTGTTTGGTTTGTTTATGGCTACTCGGAGGGATGGCACCTCTAATGCCTCACGATACCCTCTCGAGGCTTCCTCGTAGACCTTCTATTCAGGTTGCTCTCTGGACTGTAGTGCTGTAATTATGTTATTTTGGCCGAGAACCTTGTAATTTCTTGCCGACAAATTATTGTGTATTTTAATCTCCTTTCCGAAAGAAAACATGTTAAGCAGCCATGGTCCTTATAAGCTCCTAGATTATGCTGTACCTTGTTTTTTGAAGCCTCCCTTGAGTTGAGGCCCTTATTGACATTCTATATAAGTAATCTGGTTTTCTAATGAATTTTTGTATGGGAGTCATGGTCATTTAAGGTTATATTCGCAGAAATGTTGTCAATTTATCTATGGGTTCTTGATGTCACCTGTTATCTCGTTTTCTTCTATGAAAGGTATATTTCAGAATTTATACACAGATTGCATTCTCTGCTAATTAATTTGACATGCACAAACTTCTCTTGATTCTGTGTGTACGCTACTATTCTTGACTTATTCAGTGTAGATTATCTTGATTTCCTTCTGCTGTAAAATTTTGCATTTCGTTAAGCAACTGAAATCGTTTCGCTTATGACGATGAGTTAACTGTTTGAAGGTTATTTTTCTTTCACTGATATTGGGTTTATAAGTTAAAGAAGTGGGTAGGGTTTGTTTCTCCTCCAAAAGTTCTTTGTTTTGGTGTTGTTACATCCAAAGTGCTTATTGATGGTCAAGAAAGGCATATTTAAGCAAAGAATATGGTAGTTTTATAGAATATTCGAAAAACTCTATGCTTTGAACCAACTCTATCAAATACAGATATGCTACCTGAACACTTAGAAACAAACATCAAAAGTTGTCTTCTATAATATATGCAGAGTACCTAGTCCTCTCAAAATTGTAACATATTTCAAGGAACCTATTTGGAAAACCCTATCCTTGATCAAACTGATTAGATCTACCTGATTAACATGTGGAATAAAAGGCTTTTTTACGTCTGGAAATGTATGTACTATTCTTTTTAGCTCATTATCTAACTCATTAACCATTTCAGAACCCGTTCGAATGCAATCAATAATGTCTATGACAGATTTGGACATCTCAATATGATGAAGTTGTATCATGTTCTTTTGACAATAAAAATCGGATGAAATAGTATTTGAGAATTCATTGAGATTGGTATGCAAAGAATTTTGCATGCTACTTGTTTCTTTTGTTGAAGGATCTCCACATCTTACAAAACTTCTTTTCACATTCAAGTAAAATGACAGATCACTGGATACAAACATAGAGTTGAACAATAAAGAGACCTTATTAGTTCTTGACTGAAGTGCATTTTGCAGATTATCCTGTGTTTTCATGTCAATGTTGTCAAGCACCCCACCTAGAACAGTCTCAGACTTGAACCTTGGAATATCTGATATACCAACACTTTCAGAGAGCTCTGGACCATTATTTTCAGGTTGACTATCCTAGTGCTTATCAAAATACTCCATTATTTAAAAAAAAGTTTAAGTCACTTTCAAAGAAGGATATGTAAAATTAATCAATTTGCAATTGTCTTCATCTTGTATACTTTTCTGAAGAGAAAAACAACTATGATTGTTGCAGTCCCCTCCCTGTGAGTGATGGAAATCCAAATAAATCCATTCACTTGTAGATGTAGAGCACTCCTTTTGTTGATGGAGAACCATTTTTGTAACATATAAGGCTATAAGTTATCTTTTTGCATCATCAAACACAGGAGTTGGTAATGACTTGTAGGTGTTGTGAGTTAAGGTTAGCTTAGGTACAACTACTAGTTCATCAAAGATCCATGTGATATTAATTTGGACTCATCTGATTTTTCCATAGTAACATCTCTTCTTTCCATCAATTTTGAGAAGATTTCAAATGTTCCTAAACATACATAGCATGCATCATCTTATCTTGTGAAGATAAGAAAAAAAAGCTCGTGTACATGATTGGCAGATCACAACTAAAAAATAGAAAACACAATAAACATATGACCATATGACCATATTACCATATTCTCGAGGTTAATTTCAGTAACAGAAATGTGTAATTTGGCACCCAACACAGTGTGTGCTATAAAGAAGAGTACTTGCATAATTGAACCAGGATTCGTTTGGAGAAAAGGCAACCAGTGCCGACATCCATTCCACCATGGAAACTTTTAGGCAATGATGCATGAAAATATGGAATGAATTTTGAAATAAGTTGGAAAGTGTTATGAACTCCGAGTTCCACCAAATCAAGTAATTATTCAAGAAGGAACTCTAACCAGAGGCACATGTACCAAATTAAACATACAAAGAACTCGGCCCAAAACCTAGGCCTTGATATTTCTCATTATCATAACTTCATCCTTGAGTAACCATACCTAAAACATGTTTTTAGCTAGAAGAAGAAGGTGAATATCAGCAGAACTTAAAATACTCCCCCGAAACATCACTGCAAAAGTTACCTATGTGCTACTACACCATTTGGCATTAACCCAATGGAATGCTGGAGGTACCAATTCACACCTTGATATCAAACTGGCAAAGATTCCCATCATCAAAAGGCCAGGTAGCTCATTGGTAGAGAAAGTCTTGTATTAAATTCCTAGCCAGCCCAATTTTTACCAAAATGAGTTTGTATACAAAGCAATAGATACACATAAGACAAAGAACACTTTTCATTGAGGCCGCAGTCACAAAACTACTCACATCAACCACAAAAATAACTAACAACCACTTTAGACCACAACAACTGCAATGAGGCCAGTTCATCCCCTTACAAATTACTGAAATTGGATGCTCCACCTACCTTCAAAACTAATAAAAATTATATTCCCACTCCCACTTACAGTCGCTTTAATGAAGTGAAGGAAAAATGTCTTTCTTTTTAATCAGAGGCTTCAGCTCTGCCTTCCAATCCAAACCTAAGATATATCATTCAGAATGAGCTTTATTTTGTAAATGAGGATTGGAAGGAAGACAAGGGTTCTACTCCTGTTATGCCATTCATTAATTCCAATAACACCCTCCCTCAAAAATTCTTGTGTGTAGAGTCATCAGGTTTACTATGGTAATGGCTGTAACATTTTGCAGTCTTTTCTTTGTCGACCTATGGTTTAGTGGTTAAGTAGTTGAGGCACAACATCACCATGTTAAAGACCCAAAATCAAATTTATATCGGAGCCCTAAATTAAGTTGATTGAATTTTATGAGATTTATATGAAATATTAATTCAATAATTAATAAAAAATAGTGTGAGGCACCCTAAATCAACTTTTGTTTATACAACATTAGAATTTCATTTCTGCTACATATTTGCATCTCATTTAGATTTGCCCATTCCCATGTAGTGATTGTTCCTCAATTTATGCCTTACATCGTTTCTTTTGCAACATTTGGTGCAAATGCTATTAATAATATTTGAAATTAACCCAAAAAAAATGAAAGAAAGGAAAAAAAAGAAAGTTATTTAAAAATCAAGCCAGCCACGACAAAGAAAGTTGTTACTGCTTGGGCAGGAATAAAAACATAATCAGTAAATAATCATATTTATCAAAGTAATTTTGTTTAAAATTAAATCAGGATATAAATAAACACAAATTTATTTATATTTATAATAATATTCGAAACTAACCCCAAAAAAATGAAATAAAGAGAGTTATTGAAAAATCCAGCGAGCCCGGATAAAGAAAGTTGTTATTCCATAGGGTGGAAATAAAAGAAAAAAATTAATAATTACTAATAATTCCAAGGATGAAAACTTTGTTCATGGACCTTTATTTATAAGGAGTTTAATCATCTAATTTTATTTTATTTTTTACAAATATAAAAATGTAATGTCCCCATAAAATTATAAATATTTTTATTTTACTGCAATAAGAATAAACTGAATAATTATTGTTATTATTTGTTTGAGTTGAATAATATTGTTAATTATTTAAGATAGGAAATGATTTTAGTATTAGGAGATCTTGGGACTTCTCATGGAAAGAAGTTGGAAAAGGCAGTTGCCGGAAAAACCCTAACTACCTCCCCTAACTGTGAAATGCTCCCAAAGAAAAGGGAGTGACCGGAGGAAAAACCGTGCTGAAATGTCAGGCTGTAAGGGGGAAATTGCTAAGTCTGGTGATGACCAGTAGTATAAGCATTGTGTGCGAGAAACCTGGAGAAGACAAAGGTCTTGCGAGCAAGCTTAGGGGGTGATTTGGTCCTGAAAGGTAGATCTCATAGACGAGAGGTTGACAAGTAGCAGAAAACAAAGGTGACCTCTTCCATTGAATCAACTCAGGTAAGTGGTAGCCTCTTGGAATTTATTTGTTGCACAAAACTATATTATGTTTCTTTCACTCTGAATGGAAAAGATGTAGCTGGAGCTCTTAACGCATAAATGATATTTGGAAAATATTAACAGTAGGGTTATTATTTGTACTTTATTTACCATAAAGCAATAACAGTAGGGTCCGAACCAAAATAGTTACCTTAAATACTAGAAATATTTGATAGTAGGGTTAATATCTATTCAGAACTGGTGGATCTCTATATTCTAGAATATAAAAGTAGTAGAATTATTATATGTACAAGTCTTTTATTGTCAGAAAATTAATCATAATAGAACTATTGTTATATTGAAGTCGTTAATAATCTCTTAGTTGACTATGTAAATTTTAGAACTGAAAATAGAAATTTGACCAAGAAGGCCTACCCACGTTCCTTAGATAAGAAAAGAAATATTAGTGAGAATGCTAGTACCCAAAATGAGGAAAAGGAGTTAACTTCACAGGTTAGGTAACACAGTGTTAATCCCCAAAGAGCCAAAGCAAGGTTCGATAAAAAGACCGATGTAGCAGAGAATTATAAGACTATTTACACTAAAGCGCTACTGGGCTAGCACACCAACAGAGTTGTCTGTTAAATAAGTTCAAAACTTTGTAAGATTCTTCTTATAACCCTACACGGGATTGAAACCCCATACTATTAAACACCGACAAAGTAAATCCCTGAATAAATTAACTAAAACTTCAAGATATTAAATCGAAACAGAGAACAATAGACACCCTGTTCCGTAGAGACAAATACCAATTTTAATCTAACACAGAGCTGCATAATTGGAAAAGCAATAAAAATAAGTGGAACCTCGACCCATGGTTCACACAACAAATCTAGCCACATAAAACTGTACACAACTATTTGAGCAAGAGTAATATTGATAATTTGAAGGATAATGAGCATAATCATTCACACATCAAACAAGAGTTCAAATTTACATTTCAAGAGGAACTAGTACCATTTGGAATAAAGGAAGACCTAAATGGCTATGAATTCCAAGAAGTTTGTCAAACTAGATTAGCAAGTCTAAACCAGAGAGTTGAAAATCTTTCACAGAAACTTAAACATGGAGAAATTACGCTGGTGTGGCCATAGCCTTAGGCCCACAACTGGATAGAAAACCCTCGATTGGACATGGAAAATAGTCATGCATATAGCTCTTAAACAACTGTAGGCATTCACCTAAACGATTAACAAATAATTGGGTAATAAGATCATGTTTTCCCTTCAAAAACTGAAGTAAAAGAACTAGTAAAACTCTTGAGAGTTGATGCACTTAGCCTCAAACAACCAAAGGGTTCCTTCTCTATCGAGCAAGCACTAGGTTGTTGATAAATCTTACCTGAAAACCCTTGAGAATTGGAGACATGAAAGGAAACCATAAGCACCACTTGGCAATAAATTGTAGCCCTCGGATCTGCAACCGTTACTCGTACAGTTAGAGTGCATGGAAAATAATGTTAGCAATAGGGCTAAAATTGTAGGGAACAGATAATGAACTGCAAAACAAAAAAAAACATAACAAAAATACATCCACAAGAATCACTTACCAGGGATACATTGTAGAAAGGGAAACCCCATATCCCTGCCCGTGAATCCTTTCCAACCAGATTGAAACTCTAGGTCGGCAAACCAAACAAGCCTAGGAGAGGATAAGGGAAATGGGAATAGGTGCGAAGAAGAGGAGGAACAAAATGAGGCATAACTCTCGCAAACAGGGTTGAGTAACCTTCCGGGGAGAGCCCAGCTGTAGGATCATGAACACAGATCTTCCACCGTCGATTCGACAAGAGACCCAAGATGTATAGTTGTGGAAGGACAAGCCTTCTCGTGCTACATTACCATGACAGAGTAGGAATTAAATGTCAAAACTAATGCCAAAATGTAAAGTTTATTGGGAGTGTAAGCTGGAATGGACTTGATAGAATGAACGCATAGTAATGAGACTGTCAACGAGCGGTGTGGTTGGAATTCCCATCGCATGGTTAATATTAATGAAGTCCAATAAATGATGCATCTTAAAATCTAAAACAATTAAATCCAAAATTAAAACAAGGAACTTAATATTTTATACGTTTGTACTTACACCTTATGCAATATTGCTATGACAAATGAAATGTTAATGTATTTAAAAAAAAATGTTTTCATTATTATTATGATGTGGAGGAGTGACGAGTGGTATCAGAGCCTAGGTTACCAAATTGTGGCCTCTGGCAAATATATTAAGCGAGAATAATCAGTTATCATTTTTCTTTTTGTTTTCTACCTGTTGTTAATCCACTAACTTGTTAAGTACAAAAAGAAAAGGCAATAACAGATTATGAGGAGAATGAATAGTGTTCCACATAAGAATGTGGCTGGCTAGGACTTGCAACATTTTCTGAAAATAATCCTAAAATATGGGTGCAGTTAAGAGAGGAGGCTCGCAACACCAATCTTACGATATTAGAAATGGTTCAGGAATTAAAGAATGAGGTGGCTCACCTATGGGAGGACAATGCAAGATTAATGATGGAATAGGAAAAAATTATGAAAAGCCTATCTGACAAGTAGAATCAGCGCCAGCCGAAACCCAGCTCTGAACAGGTACGAGTGTCAGAAGAACAGGGCTACAACATGGATCAGGATGAAATAGAAGGAGGGGAAGAGAATTGAGAGGAGGAATTGGATAATGCCTCTAAGCACCCAACAACAAAAAGGTAGTGGATAAAATTACAAGGGAAGTTTCGAAAACTAAAACCGCCACTTTTCGATGGAGAGCTGGAGGAGGTAGCCGAAGCCTGATTGATTAACATGAATAAATATTTCCAATTATAGGAATATGATCACAACCTCAAAGCATGGTTGGCCATCTTCCAATTGCAAGGGAAGGACATTTTGTGGTGGGAAGAGGTTAATATTATACGAGGGGTAAGTCAACAAAATATAAATTGGGAAAAGTTCCAAAAATATTTCAAGGAAAGATATTTCACTGAACGATTTTACGACGAGAAAGCAAAAGAATTTCACGACCTGCAGCTTGGACAACAAACAATGAATGAGTTTATCACCCGATTTACCTCTTTACTCTGATATGTACCTTACAGACAAAAGGAAAAGGCTAAGGTACAGCAGTTCATCAGCAGTTTACCCTTGGAAATGAGAGAAAGAATTGAGTTTGATAACCCAAAAACAATGGATGAGGTTCTATGAAGGGCTAGGATATACTATCAGCAAAGCAAGCAGAAGGGAGAAATTCTGGGAAAGGAGTGGGCTGACAAGAAAGGTAATAAGATTTTTATAGGCAATAAGGGAAGTTGTGGCAGTGTTAGTAAAGGATTTCCCAAAGGGAAAAACAATAGAAATTTGCATAAAAACCAGCTTAGATTGAAGCCACCCACTGAATCCAAATTCAGTGAGAAATCTAGTAAAATTGATAATGAAGGGACAGCGAGACCTCTAGTACAATGTTGGGGATGTGGAGGGCGATATTACGTTAAAAATTGTGCTCATCGAAAGGGCATTGAACATGTTTCACAAATGCATTAAGCATCTATGATAGATGACATGACCCGGAGTATACCAAAAATTTTTGCCACTCTCGAAGATCATCAGGCAAAATACTAGCCAACTATGGTGGATTTTGAAGGTAAGATCTTTGATCATACTGTATTTGTTTTAATTGATCCTAGAGTTACATTAAGCTATGTTAGTCCTAAGGTTGTGGAACAATGTAAATTACAAACTGTCAAGTTTAAAATCCCTTGGCTAGTACAACTGACAATAGGGGCAAAGAGACATGTGTTAGCCAAGGTCAATAACTACCCTTTGAAAATAGCAAGTCAGCCTTTGATGGCAGATCTAAACATACTTCCCCTTGGATCGTATGATGTGTTGATAGGCATGGACTGGTTAGAAAAACGTTGGTCTATTATAAACTGTAAAACAAAAACTATCTGCTACAAGAATGAACTAGGAGAAAAAAAGAAGATGCAAGGTGTTCTGAGGCCAGTACAGATTCAGCCAATAACCACCTCTCAATTGGAAAAGTGCATCAGGAAAAGATACCAGATTTATGCCATTCAAGTTGGTTATGCCAACTCAAAATACAAGACTGCCACCTTGGAAAGTATTCCAATGGTTCAAGAATTTGCAGATGTGTTCCCTGAAGAGATGCCAGGACTGCCACCCAAGAGAGACATAGACTTCACTATTGAATTGGTGTGAGGAGCAGCCCCGGTGTCCTGAACTCCTTATCATATGAGCACACCAAAACTAATAGAAACGAAAATACAATTGTAAGAACTGTTGGATAAAAATTACATCCGCCCTAGTGTGACACCTTGGGGAGCCCCCATGTTCTTCGTCAAAAAGAATGATGGAACCCTTTGTATGTGCATGGACTACCGTCAACTAAATAAATTGACAATTAAGAATAAGTACCCTTTACCCCATATTGATGAAATTTTTGACCAGGTAAAAGGGGCAACCATATTTTCAAAAATTGATTTATGATCAGGATACCATCAGATCAGGATCAAAGAGGAAAACATAGTCAAAACTGCCTTTAGAACTCGCTATGGACACTACGAGTTTGTGGCATTACCCTTTGGGTTAACCAACACCCCCGCAACATTTATGTGCTTAATAAACAACATATTTCATTAGTATTTAGACAAATTGTGTTAATTTTTATTGATGATATACTGATATATTCTCAGAATATTGAGGAACCCAAGGAACAACTCATACTAGTATTACAAACTCTCTAGGAACATCAATTATATGCCAAATATAACAATTGTGATTTCTTTAAGGAACAAATTCAGTACTTGGGACATATTATCAATAAAGATGGAATCATTGTGGATCCCGAGAAGATCAGGACTGTAATGGAATGGCCAGTACCGAAGGACGTAGCGTATATAAGATCCTTCATGGGATTAGTGAGTTAGTATAGGTGGTTTGTTGAAGGATTCTCAAGAGTGGCCTATCCTATCACCTCCCTACAGAAAAAGGGGAAAACTTTTAAATGGACTATAGAATGCCAAAAAAAAAGTTTTGAATAGCTTGAGCATATGCTCACCACTGTGCCTATATTAAGCATAGTAGATCTAAGTAAGGACTATGTGGTGTGCACAGATGCGAGTGAGGAAGGGGTATGAGGAGTATTAATGTAGGAAGGTAAGCTAATTGCCTATGAGTCCCGGAAGCTAAAGGAGCACATGTAGAAATATTCCGCTTATGATTTGGAGTTGGCAACTGTCATTCACGCTTTAAAGATGTGGCATCACTATCTGATGGGAAAAAAGTTTTTGTTGATGACAGACTGTCACAGCTTGACTAGTTACATCAATCAACCTACCTTAAATGCTAGGTAGGCTCGGTGGGTAGATCTCCTAAGCAGATTTGATTTCGAGATTAAACATCTAAAGGGGAAAGAGAACCGGGTAGCTGACACTTTAATTCAAAAGGTACATTGCCTCTATGAAATTTCTTGTAGTGAGGAGCGAACTACTTTTAATGAGATGGTTAAAAAACTAGCGGAGCAAGATTAGAATTATCAGCAAATAAGACAGCAAGTTCAAAATCCAACCAGTCATGAATATTAGCAAGGATATGCGATGGATGTTGTCGACATGCTGAGTTATAAAAAGAGACTATATGTACCCAACCAAAGTAACATTAAAAGTTTGAATTTAGATGAATTTCATGAAAATTCCTATGCAGGACACCCATGGTACCAAAAGTTGATTACTGCACTCCGGAAGGAGTACTACTGGCTAGGCATGAAAAAAGATGTAGCTGAATATTTGACATGTTGCCTGGAATGCCAACAAATCAAAATAGAGCATCAGCACCCTGTTCGATTATTGCATCCACTACCAATTTTGGAGTGGAAGTGGGAGACCATCTTTATGGATTTTATAAGAGAATTACCCAAATCCAGGAGAAACGACTCCATCATAGTGGTGGTAGACAAATTAAGCAAATCAACCCATTTTGTACCAGTACAGTCCACTTTTAGAGTGGTATAGATTGCCAATATTTTGATGCAAAACATTTTTAGGCTGCATGGGTTACCAAAAACTACAATTTCTGACCATGATGTAAAATTTACATCAGTCTTCTAGAGAAGTCAGTTTGAGGGGTTATGGACTCAATTAAATCTCAGTGTCGCCTATCATCCTCAAACTGATGGACAAACAGAATGGGTGAATCAAGTTCTAGAAGATATGCTAAGATCATATGTGATGCAGCAACCATGCGAATGGGAAGACTATCTGCACTTGGTCGAATTTGTGTACAAAAATGGCTATCATACGTCTTTGCAGATGAGCCCGTTTGGAGTGCTATATGGATGAAAACGCTGCACACCCTCTAGTTGGGGTGCACCAGAGGACAAGTTGATGTTGGGACCTGAAATGTTAAAAGAGATGGAAGAAATGGTCAAGAAGATACGATCCAACTTAAAGGTAGCCCAAGATAGGCAAAATAATTTCATCGATCGGAAGAGAAATTTTAGAGAATACCAAGTAGGAGATCATGTGTATGTGAGGATTTGAGCTAAAAGGAGTATGTTACAATGGAGTGGGTGCACCAAGCTGGCACCGCGGTTTTGTGGACCATTTCAAATCTTAGTGACGGTTGGGCCAGTGACATAGCAGCTCACCCTGCCAAGCCATATTCGAGTCCATAATGTCTTCCACGTGTCAGTATTAAAAAGATACGTTTATGATCCGAAGCACATAGTCAGTTGGCATGACATACAGGTAAGAAAGTATCTTAGGTAGGCCAATCAATTTCATTGTTAAAGGAAAAACCGACTTAAGTATTGTGTGTTTCAGGTCGAGCCAAAAGGAGAATTCTTGGTTGAGCCGCGGAATATACTTGATCGGAGAGAAGTAATGTTGCAGAAACAAGCCATCACCCAGGTTAAAGTGCAATGGCAGAACTTTGGGCGGGATGAGGCCACCTGGGAGGATGAAAAACTCATGAAATAAGCTTATCTAGGGCTGTTTTTGGCCAGAAAACATCGGGCCGATGTTTGATTTCAGGGAAGGGAGATGTAATGTCCCCAGAAAACTGTAAATATTTTTATTTTACCAAAATAAGAACAAACTGAATAATTATTGTTATTATTTGTCTGAGTTGAATAATATTGTTAATTATTGAAGGTAGGAAATCATTTGAGTATTAGCAAATCTTGTGATTTCTCATGGAAAGAAGTTGGAAAAGGCAATTGCCGGAAAAACCCTAACTACTTCCCCAAACTATGAAATGCTCCCAAAGAAAAGGGAGTGAGGGGAGGAAAAACTGTGTTGAAATGTCAAGTGGTAAGGGGGAAATTTCTAAGTTTAGTGATGACTAGATAGCATAAGAACTGTATGTGAGAAACTTACAGAAGACAGAGGTTTTGCGATCAAACTTGGGGGGAGATTTGGTCCTAAAAGATAGATCTCATTGACGGGAGGTTGACAAGCAGCAGAAAACAAAGGTGACCTCTACCATTGGAGTTCTTTCCTTTGAATCAACTCAAGTAAGTGGTACCCTCTTGGAACTAATCTGTTGCACAAAACTATATTATGTGTCTTTAACTGTGAATGGAAAAGATGTAGCTAGAGCTCTTAATGCTGAAATGATATTTGGAAAATATTAATAGTAGGGTTTATTTGTACTTTATTTACCGGAATTCAATAACAATAGGGTTGGAACCAAACTAGTTACCTTAAGTACTAAAAATCTTTAATAGTATGGTTAATATCTATTCAGAAATGGTGGACTCTATATTCTGGAATATAAAAGTTGTAGAATTATAATCTATACAAGTCTTTTATTGTCGGAAAATTAATCATAGTAGAACTACTGCTGTATTGAACTCATTAACAATCTCTTAGTTGACTGTGTAAATTTTAGAACTGAAAATAGAAATTTGACCAAGAAGGCCTGCCCACGTTCCTTAAATAAGAAAAGAAAGATTATTGAGAATGCTAGTACCCAAAATGAGGAAAAAGAGTTAATTTCATAGATTAGGTAACACAATGTTAAACCCCAGACAGTCGAAGCAAGGTTCGATAAAAAGACCAATGTAGCAGAGAATTGTAAGAGTATTTACACTAAATTCGCATTGGGCTAGCACACCAAAGGAGTTGACTATTAAATAAGTTCAAAACTCTGTAAGATTCTTCTTATAACCCTACATGGGATTGAAGCCCCATACTGTTAAACACCGACAGAGGAAATCCTCAAATAAGTTAAGTAAAACTTCAAGATATTAAATCAAAAATAGAGAACCGTAGACACCATGTTCCATAGAGGAAAATACCAATTTTAATCTAACACAGAGTCGCATAATTGGAAAAGCAATCAAAATAAGTGGAACCCCAACCCGTGGTTCACACAACAAATCTAGCCACATAAAACTGTACAGAACTATTTTAGCAAGAGTAATACTGATAATTTAAAGGATAACGAGCATAATCATTCACACATCGAACAAGAGTTCAAATTTACATTTCAAGAAGAACTAGTACCATTTGGCATAAAAAAATACCTAAATGGCTTCGAATTCCAAGAAGTCTGTCCAACTAGATTAATAGGTCTAAACAAGAGAGTTGAAAATCTTTCACAAAAAATTAAACATGGAGAAATTATGCCAATGTGGCCATAGTCTCAGGCCCCGCAGCCGGATAGAAAACCCTCGATTGGATAGGGAAAATAATCATGCACACAAATCTTAAAAAACTGTAGCCATTCACCTAAAACGATTAACAAATAATTGGGTAATAAGATCTCGTTTTCTCTTCAAAAACTGAAATAAAAAGAACTAGTAAAACTCTTGAGAGCTGATTCACTTAGTCTCAAACAACTAGGGGGTTCCTTCTCTATCGAACAAGCACCAGGTCGTTGATAAATCTGACTCGAAAATCCTTGAGTGTCGGAGACATGAAAGGAAACCATAAGCACCACTTGACAATAGCTTGTAGACCTCAGATCTGCAATCGTTACTCCTACAGTTAGAGTGCATGGCAAACAACGTTAGCAACAAGGCTAAAATTGCAGGGAATAGATAATCAACTACAAAACAAACAAAAAAAACATAACATAAATACATCTTCAAGCATCACTTACTAGGGATACACTCCACGGAGGGAAACCCCATATCCCTGCTCCTGATTTCTTCCCAACTGGATTGAAACTCTAGGTCGGCAAACCGAACAAGCCCGAGGGAGAAGAAGGGAATCGGAACAGGCGCCAAGGAGAGAAGGAGCAAAATGAGGCATAACTCTCGCAAACAGGGTTCAGTAATCTTCCGGGAAGATCCCAGCCATAGGATCATGAACCTAGATCTTCCACCGTCGATGTAACGAGAGACCCAAGATGTATAGGTTCGAAAGGACAACGCTGCCCATGCCACGTTGCCATGACAAAGCACGAATTAAATGCCAAACCAATGTAAAGTTTACTAGGAGTGTAAGCTGGAATGGACTTGACATAATGAACGCATAGTAATGAGACCATCAGTGAGTGGTGTGGTTGGAATTCCCATCGCACAATTAATATTAATGAAGCCTAATAAATGATGGCTCTTAAAATCTAAAACAGATAAATCCGGAATTTAAACGGGGAACTTAATATTTTATACGTTTGTACTTACACCTTATGTAATATTTCTATGACAAATGAAATAATAATGTATTTAAAAAAAAAAAAAATTGTTTTGATTATTATTATGATGTGGAGGTGTGACAAAAAATAATATTTTTTATCATTGTAAAATACATTAGATTAAATGTATATTAATTGATCACAAATAACAATGTACAATGTGTACATATTAATATATACAAGAAATAGTTAAATTAATTTTAAAGAATTTTTAAACTCTAATAACTACTCAACCTGATTAAAAATTAATCCCAAAAATTATTTTAATATTTATTGCAAATTATTTTAACCAAAAATACTAAACATAAAAGCTTAATAAATTTAGAAATTATTTTACTAGTTTTCTGTAAATGTAGAAATAATATTTTTTCCATTACTTTACATATCTTTTTCAGCGCCTTTACCGAACATGAAAGTTTAGTGATTTTAGACTTGTTTGAAGTAGGCTTACCTTTTGAATTTATTTTACTTATATTTACTGATTAGGGGGATTTGAATAATTTTGATTGGATTAGTATATTGGCAGGTGCTTTACAACAGAAGAAGAGATGTTACATTATATAATTTAACATTATATCAAAATAAATATATCTATATAGATAAAAAATAAAGGTTAAGAAAGTAAGTTGAAATTTTTAGAG
>APFE031453842.1:0-11143 GCA_000404065.3 Pinus taeda
TGAAAATAGTCTCTACTAGATGTTTTTTAATACCATCAACATGTATAAACAATCTATTTTGTGGAATGACAGAGACAATCAAAGGTACTTTTGACATCAAACCAGCTATTTGATTTAACATACTTTCCTGATTCCTGTTTACTAAGTGAACTTGCTACAATGAACCTATCCAACTACAAGGTGCAATTTGCTACAACTTAGTTTGATTTTCAAAGTATTAATTTAGCTATTTATTTGTTTGATCCACTTTTCCTTCATTCATTAAATGATGTTTCCATTGATTATCACTTTCCTCTGATGCATAAGTTCCCTTTAGACACTTTGACACTACTTTAGAAAAGGCTTTGATATGAAAACAAATAGGTTTTCCTCTCCACTTGGAAAGAGGTTTCCAAATTGTTCGAGACATGACATGGTGACAAAATACAAGATAAGTTGAACACTGACTTTCCCCAATATTGACCTGTATCCCTGTAATTGTTAAGTTCCAAACCTAAACTAAATTGATTCATTCTGACATTGGGAAGAGGAGCTTTAGGCATAGACTACAATTCATGTTGTAATCCCTGCTTATGAATAAGATGTTTGGTTTTACATAGAACTAAACAAGTTTCTATCTCTTTAATCAAACCATCTTTAAGTTGAGTTGCATAACTTAAACAAGAATCATGTTGATTATTATGTTGATCCTTACACACATGATTACAAACCTCTTGTTTGAACTTATTAATATCTTCATCTTATTAACATTAACTTCATTGAAGTGATTTTTACTTTGATGTGCCCTAACAATAAATTCAACCCCATTTTTCTTAAGGTGATATTTATGTTCTCTCCTGTAAAATACTACATCACGATCATAAAGATAAGAACTTCCTAAGACAACTCCACATATGTCTTCTATAACCACATCTAATTCCATTTCATCAATGTAATTAGCTATTATGGAAAATCTTAATCGACGTTGTTTGGTGACTTTTATCTGAGTTGATATATTTAGCCATCCTAATGGGTAAGGTCTTGGACGATTCTTTGTTTCCAAACCCAAAATTTTAACTTAGTATTCAGAGATTAAATTTTCTTGTGATCCACTGTCAAACATTGTTTCTATCTTTGTATGCTTAGAATTTATCCTTATTTTAAACAATTCAACTCTTTTATCCCCATGTGGAGGATTTATGTTCGATGAGTATGCAATAGTTTTCAAACTTGAACCAGTGTCATAAGTTTTACCTGTCATAACCATGGTGTTTATCCTCCTCTCATCACCTGAATCTGAACGTAGATCTTGTTGGACTATTGTAATGGCCTTATTTTCATCCTTCTCCTTAAGGAACCTTTTGGGTTTAAGTTCTGGCTAAAGTTTCCAGCACATCAATTCATCATGACCAATTCTATGGCAATGAGAACAAGTAGGTCTTTCCTTTTGAACGACCACTGATTTCTTTCTCTTCGAATTGTTCTTCCCCTTACTATCACTAGAATCATTGGTTTCCAACTCTTTGGATGACTGCGACGAAAACGTGAATGGTTTGCCACCTAATTCAATATGTATGGCTTGAACACACACCTCATCAAAATCATTAGGATTAAACATCAATAAAGTATGTTGCAAATATGAATGTAAATTGCCAATGTATTTTAACAAAGTTTCACGTGTATCCAATGAAATACCAAGCGCCAATGCTTTCTTTATAAACTACTGAGTAAACTCTTGAACACTCTACCCTTTACCTTGCCTCAGATGCTGCCAATCAATAATAGCTTGCTACATGTATCCTAAAGGATAGAACTATTTCCTAAGAGCTTTTAAAAACTTAGACCATGACAAGATGACTTTTCCTTTACGCTTTACATCTATTTGAGTTTAACTCTCCCACTAAATTAAAGTTGTTCCCCCCATTCTAAGTGGAGCTAACTGAATTTTAGTTTTATCGCTAGAAATGTTCTGAATGCAACAATACACTTCTAACTGCTTTATCCAGTTATCTAACTTTTCAGGATTCATTTCGACATCATAAACAGGTAACTCAAATTTCACATCAAGTTTCAAAAGATATGTTTTCTTAGCTTTATTTTTCGTTTTAGATTTTGCACTGTAAGAAAAATAAGAATAAGAATATGATGATGGAGATGATGGAGGTGAAGATCGTTTATCAATCTTCCCTTTACCTTTGTCCTTCTTCGATGGTGTTGAAGAAGAAGTTGCATCTCTCGCCTTCTTGTCTTCGTACAATTCTCCCAACATCTACTGCATAGTTATGAATGCTTGCTAAAACTTTTCTTCACTCATCTTAGTTTCAGTATTTTCACCTGCATCAGGTCCTGACATGGTCAATTTATGATCAACTTTCCGCTTTCTAATCTCTGGATCGATCTTCTCAAGAATTCCTTCTCCTCATTGTGAATTTGACCTGGTTAACATATAATGCAAAATTCTACAAATGCAGCCTGCTCTGATACCAAATTATATGATATGAAATGATCATTCATTAAAACTGATGTAGAATTGATTAGCCATTAATGATTTGAATGTTAACTGGAAGTGCGGAAATCAAGGAAAACTGCTTGATAAGAACATTTTATGACAGCTAATTAAACATAAAAGTGATGCATAATAAAAGTTCAAATAGTAAAAACACAGTGATATCAAATAGTGAGATTGATGATGGAGTTAGTCCTTGATGGAATACATCTCTGGGTCGCTTTCAAGATGGGCAACCATTTTTATTAGGAATGAAAAAAAGGTGTTTATTACACAGATATTTTATCAGTCTGAATGTGCATATAGGCACTTATGATATCTATCATTAGATAGTCATTTGAACCAGCTTTCCAATGCCTCTTATGAATTCCAATTTCGACTCCGGATGCGCCCATAACACTAAAAACAAAACTCCCTATGTCCTCCAGAATCTGCAAGAAAAAAGTCAAAAACCACTCCTCTCGATCAATGAAGGAAAATCCACCTTTTAAAGGCCTCCAGGTTCATGAAACTACCTTGTTTCATTTTTAGATACATTTGGTTTGCTTCAGGATAGGTTTACAAGCTCGGTCGTGTGGCAAGGATACACCTAGGTAGGTTACATGGTGGCCGCATTAGTTTGTTGAACCAAACTCTAACAAAAAAACCCAAAAATACTTTGTAATAAGTTCTTGACCACTAATGATTATCTGACCAGGTGGAAGTTGTAGCCGCTACATGTGAGAGTCGATGATCTAACCACCAGGTGCCACATACGTAGCCTCCCCCGTCGGTTCTGGCGACGGTTTCACAAACGGTGAACTCCAACCTATCACATGTTGATTGTTTCCTGATAACTGTTGAATGTTGTGGCTAAACCTCTGGATAACCCAACTCCATTCACATGCTAACTCTGCAGTTCCACTGCAGTTAGGGTGGGGGTTGACTGACTATAGTTTTAATACTCTGACGGTTTATCAAAGTTATGATCACATGACCTTTGACATAGTTTCCATACCTGTTACGGTTAAGTGTTAACTCTGCCAATGCCACCGTTACTGTATTCCATTCACATGTCCCCACTATAGTCATGCTGCCCACGCAGTTAGGCTGCAACAGTTTAGGACAAATTTAATTTATAATGGTTTTTAAAATGTATTTACATAGGTCGAGAGATAATAGGTTAGGGTTTTAGGCTTAGCAATTAGGTTAACATAGTTTGTATAACCATTTTTTAATGTAATGGTTAGATCATAGGACTTAGGCATAGGTTTGCAATGTATTTGCAATGTGATGTTGTAGACTAGGTCTTAGGTTCTAGAGTTAGGTTTTGTTACATAGGTATAGGTTTTGGAATTTAGATGTAGATTAGGATGTTAGATTTTACATTAGGTGTAGAAACATCTTTTTCCAATCATTGTCACAAAGTGACATAAAACCAAATGCATGTCGTCAACACAAGAAACATTTGTGATGACACCCTTTGTCGACAAACCATATCGAACTGCTACAACGGACGACACCCATGTCTTTACTAAATCTTGCAATGTAAACAACAAGACACATGTAATTGACCAATCCTGGAGGAACTCCAATGATAGCTAGGTAAAACCCATATCAACTGAACACCATGAAAACCATAAACATTACCTGAACAACCTAATCGACAACCAACACAGTCAAACTGTCGAAACTGAACTGAATTGGCAATGACACTAAACACTGATGACGACACTTGAACACCTGTGCAATGATCTAACGAGATCCTCCTGGATCATTAAGGAAAACTACACTAATGATGAAGGTAACATTATTGAATATTTGGAGGATAATCAAATAAATATGATGGGAATAAATGAGGATGAAACAAATTTTCTCACTCAAGAAGAGCAAGAACATTTTCTCCTAGCTCAAATTGAACTAGACTCTAAAGAATCGGGTGAGTATAAACAAGGTCTCAAAAATTCCATCATGGAGTTCCATAGGCAGTATAACCTTAGAAGAAAAAAGAATTCAGACCCTCTCAACAACAAAAACTCTGATAATCCTGCTAAAAATTATTCTGAAACTGATATTAGGAAAACTATAGAGAGTCTTCCTATGAGAACTGTGGACAATTCTGGTAAAAAGAAAGTAGAAATTCCTGTCAAGAAGATAGTTGACAGTGTTTCTAAAACTACTCAGACTAATATCCCAACCACTACTCAACGAAAAGATCTTATGTCCAAATAAATGACAGATCAATCTGAACTTCCCAACCTAGTTAAGATTCAAACATCATTCAATATTGAGAATGAATTAGCAAAGCTGAAAATTCTTATTTCTCTATCAGAGCTAATGAAAAAAAACATGTACATACCCTAAGTGATGAAATCTCTAAATATAGGGGAAAACACAGACTTTGTAAATCTGAATGATGACCAGCCTGAACTCTTATTTGGACCAGAATTTGAGGGAAAACCACAAGAAGGAGGAGTTCCTCCATTCAATGTTAGCCTGAATATTCATGACAAGATTCTCCATAATGCTATGCTAGATTCCAATTCCTCCCACAATTTAATGCCTAAAGTTGTTATGGAGAAATTAGGATTTGACATTACTAGATATTATAAAAGCTTGTATTCCTTTGATTCCAACAAAGTAAGATGCCTAGGTCTCAATAAAGACCTATGTGTTACTTTAGGTCAAATCCCTACCAAAAGTCTAGTAATGGACATGGTGGTTGCAGACATTCCCCCTAGGTATGGCATGTTGTTGTCATGCTCATAAGGAAAAAAATTACAAGGTACCCTATAGATGGATATGACCTTTGCCACCATACCAGCTTTTGGGCAGCAAAGAATATTATATAGGGAAACTATGATGAAATTCATGGTGAGCAGTCAAGAGAAACCCCACAATTATCCACTTTACTTTGTCCACATAGATTTAGACTCTTTCATTCTTTATAATTATGGAGACACTAACACTCAGGTGATCAATGATGAAACTGAAATTTCTAAAACAAATCCAAACCAAACAAAAGAAATGGAACCAAATACTCCTCCTGAACCTCTTTGGAACATGAGATTTGATGTATCTTGTAGAAAATATGGTTCTGGAGCAGGAATATGGGTGGCAAACATAGGGAAAAGTCATGCTGAGGGCCACTCATACGAGCTAAGCTTCCAATGTACCAACAACATAGCAGAGTGTGAAGCCCTTATATTAGGATTGCAGTTGTTAAAAGGGTTAGGTTCCAAGAGAATATCCATTCAAGGAGATGTTGAATTAATTATAAAACAAATTAAAGGAGAGTATTTAGCTAAACACCCTAGAATGAGAGCATACAAAAATGTTGTGCTTAATTTTTTAGAAAGTTTTATTGAATATGACCCTTCTGCAATTCCTAGAAAAAAAATATCATTCGAAGCAATCTGGCCTTTTCATCCAGCTCCTGTAAAATGCCTTATCCTAATCAAGAATATGTAGTGGAGGTGAAACATCGATCAACTATATCAAATTACATTAAGTATTGGCAAGTGTTTGGAAATGATAAACAGATTGAAAGTTTTCTGCAATCTAAAGATGAATTCCAAGATGATAGTATAGATTTGGAATTTGAATTAGAAAATAAGGAAGTTGTACATTCTAGTTTAGAAAGGTAGTCAGAAAATTTAGATGTAAATACACCCATAGATAATGTTGTAAATAAATTAGAATTGCTCGAAATAGACCCAGAAAAAAGAAGAATTTGAAACGCTCCACCTAAAGGATAATGTTTTTCCTAGAGGTCTAGTTCCATTAGAAGAATTATTTGATTTCAATGATGTGGCTAAAAATCCTAAGATTGAGCCCACAGGAGCATCAGTAAAATACTATAACATAGGCAGTGAAAATGACCCCAAAATCATAAAACTGTCCAAATCAATCCCAACTGCTGAAAAACAAAAATACATTTCTATATTCAAGGAGTTTAGTGATGTTTTTTCCTAGAGATATGAAGACCTTAAAACATATGATACATAGATTATAAACACAAAATTCCAATTAAAGAAGATCAGAACCCATTTAAACAAAATCTCCAAAGAATAAATCTAGTTTTGATACCTTTGATTGAGAAGGAAATTAAAAGAAACTATGACTCTAAAATCATAGTTCCTCTTAGGTACTCTAAATGGGTTTCCAATATTGTGCTAACTAGGAAGAAAATAGATGAAATCAAACTATGCATAGATTTTAGGAACCTTAATAAAGTCTCATTAAAAGACAACTACCCTTTACCAAAAATGGATCATATTCTATAGAAGGCAGTTGGCTCTTTTAGGATTTCTTTACTAGACGGTTTCTCGAGTTATAATCAGGCTTTAGTACACCTTGACGATCAAGATAAAATAGCCTTTACTACTCCATGGGGTACCTTCATGTATGTGAAGATTCCCTTTGGGCTAATGAATGTTGCAACCACATTTCAAAGAGAAATGGATATTGCTTTTGCTGATGAAATTGGTAGATTTATAGTGATCTATCTAGATGACATCACTGTGTATTCTAAAACTGATCCGAAACATTTGTCACATCTGAGAAGAGTATTTGAGAAATGTAGAAGGTTTGTGATTTCACTAAATCCTAAGAAAACATTGTTTGGCCTTGAAGAGGGAAAACTTCTTGGTGATGTCATCTTTAAGAAAGGTATTAAAATTGATCCCAAAAGGATTGAAGCTATTCTGAAAATCAATCATCTAATAAACATTAAGGAACTTCATTTTTTTATTGGTAGAATAAAATTCCTAAGAATATTTATCCCTAACCTTGCAGAACTTCTCATAAACATAACGAAAATGATAAAAGAGATTCAGAAATAAGATGGAACATTGAAGCTAGGCAATCATTTGACTAAGTTAAGCAAGCATTGACAAAAGCACCAGTCCTTATCAGTCTAGATTTTACTAAGGATTTTATAATTTTTTCATTTTCTTCTGAACATATTGTTGTAGTTGTCCTTTTACATAAAAATGATGATGGATATGAACAACCCATTTCTTTCTTTAGAAAGGCTTTAAGGGATGCTGCACTTAAATATAATATAATGGAAAATTAGGCCTTTGCGCTGATAAAAGAAATTAAAGACTTCAGAGTAGATATCCTCCATTTTCACATAATTACTTATGTACCAAATGTTGTCGTTAAGGATATTTTGACATAAAATGGGCCAGATGGTAAAAGAGGCAAATGGATTGCCATCATTATTGAGTATGACATGGAAATCAAGCCAGCAAATCTTATCAAAGGACAAGGATTAGAAAAATTGATGGCTGAATCTAACTTTAACGCTTTGGATATCAAATTTGTAGCTGCATTAGATGATCAAGAGGAACAAGCAACTCCACAACTAGATGAGGCTTTCACGACCTCACCCTAGTATGTAGACCTTATTTATGTTTTATTTAATTTAAATGCTCCTCCTGGTTTGACTAAGAAAAAGGCTATATTTTTTAAGTTGAAAGAAGTTAAATTTTGCATCATAGATAATATTTTATATTGGAAAGGTGTTGGTGGTATTCTACTAAAGTATATGTTTAAAGATGATGCAGAAAGAACAATGCAGGAATTCCATGAAGGTGACTGTGGTGGCCATATGTACTGGAAAGCCACTACTAATAAGATCCTTAGAGTTGGTTCTTACTGGCCTACACTTTTTCTAGATGTTCATAAAAAGGTAACCTTTTACCATAAATGCCAAATATTTGAGGGGAAAAGAAAGTTTTTTCCTCTACCTCTGAAACTCATATATGTTGAAAGTCTTTTCCAACAATGAGGGTTGGATTTCATTGGAGATATCCATCCATCATCCTATGTCGAACATAAATGGATCCTCACTGCTACTGATTACTTCACCAAAAGGATTGCGGGCACACCCTCCAGAATAGCCACAGATGTTGTTAAAAACAAATTCTTATAAACTAATATCTTGTCTAGATTTGGCTTTCCAAACAAGCTCATTACAAACAATGTTGCAACCTTTAGATCTAAGAAAATGATAGATTTCTACAAAAACTACCATATCACTTTGGGACATTCAACTACTTATTACCCACGGGGTAATGGGTTGGCTAAATCTTCAAATAAAACTCTAGTGAAAATTGTTAAGAATTTCTTAGCAGAGAACAAAAATTCATGGCACAACAAGTTGATAAATGCACTTTGGGCTGATAGGCTCACCACAAAGAAATCAATTAGGATGTCACCATAACAATTGGTTATGGAATGGATGTTGTTTTTCCATCCTCTTTAGGAGTTCCAATCATGAAGATAATACAAGAATTATAGGTTGAGCCAAATGACATCCAAAGGAGAACTGATCAGACAATCCAATTGCAACAGTCCAGGGAAGAAGTATATAATAAGACTCAGGTCATCCAGGAGAACATAAAAAAGGTTTTTGATAGAAGATCCAACGAAGATGATTTCAATTTAGGTGATAGAGTTTTAAAGTGGGATTCCAGAACAGAGGATTGACAAACCCTTATGTCGTTTATGCTTTCAGAGGACACACTACATTTTTTTCTCCCAAATCTAGATGGAGCAGAGATGCCTGGTGGACCTGCAAATGGGAGAATGTTGAAACACTATTTATCAGAGAAATAGAGATTTTTCTAGCATTAATTGTTGTAAATATCATTGTCTTTATTATTTTGATTGGGTGACCTATTAACAGAAGTTGAAGCCCACAGAGAAGGCCCTAAGCTTCCATTGATATGTTACCATAAGTACTACAACAAAAGGAATTAGAGGTGGGTATTGCTGAAATAGAACACTCAAGGCTATTGATCAAATGTTCTTGGGACCTCACAGGGAGAGTGCCATCCCCAGCTAGAGCCATTTTTGGGGTCCTATAATTTATAGGATCTCAAGGTATCTAAGTATTGTATCTCAGGAATCTTATTTTATAAATACTTGTCAATCTGCCAATGATTTCCAAATAAAATAAAAAATGAAAAGAGGGTATAAATAAGAAAAGGGAAAACACAAAAATATTGAAAAATAATGAAAAATACAGAACGAAAACATAACTAAAACTTCATATTCACCTTTTTTTATTTTTATAGGCAAACTGCAAATTCAAAAGAATATGGAAAACATTATCCATCTAGGATTTCAAATATTATACTAACCCTTGATCCTATTCTTAAAGAAGCACCATCGAAGAGAATTTTCCATCAAATTTGCGTTACATTTACACTACTATTATCTATGATATCTACATTGTTCAATATGGAATAATTTCCATGGCCATTATCAATATAGTTGATTACTCCATTAACCTCATTTTTGTCGAAAGTATAGGATTCCTTAATTCCATTTCCCTTACCATATGGCCATCTTTATTTCTAATAATCATGCAGCTTATATCATTAATCATTTATCCCGCTAGTGGAAAACTTTGTTCTCTTCTTAAGATGAGTCCATATGCAAGAGGTAACTCCACCACTATTATAGAAAAAATAGTTGTGATATTTGGTGTCAAACTTATAAAAGAAAAGAAATATTTGATCTCATCATAATCTAATAACCTTCTTGAATCAATTGCACAAATACTTTTTCCAATCTCATAGTACTTAGTGCAACTGAAACCTATTGCTTTCATGATGTAGGGTGGCATGATATTATTGGTTGCAACACTATCCACCAAATAATTGTGTAGTATAAATTTTGGAGCCTCTAGTGATATGTAAAAAGGAGGGAAATTTACCTCGAGTCTTGACAAGAGGAGAAAGTATATTGTTGGCATTATGTTTCTAGTGAGGTTATATGTTACAGATGTTGTACTTGATGGCAACACCCATGGCAAGGCTGTCAATATGATAAAAATTGAGAAGTATGCAGGAGAACAGTTCAGAAGATGCGTACCCGCAGGTACGCCGTGCAGGGACCGCGGCCAGACACGCAAGTCAGCCGTTCAAGAGGTGCGTACCCCCAGTGCACTCATTTCAAGGCAGAGAAAAGCACACGTGGGGTTTCTTATGTATTTAGCTGACGGTATTTGTGTTATTATGGTTTTGGCTCGTGGTATTGATCCGTGATTTGAGGAAGAAGCTTGCCTATATAAAGCAAAGGAGATCATTTGGCTTGAGTATGCTTTTGGGTTGAATATCTTAAGATTTGAAATATTTGGGTTATTGTTTCAAAAAGCTTGATCTATATGAAAGTAAAGTGGAAAGTGAATCTGTGAAGGGTGATCTCTCGAGCGCTTGATCAGATCTAGGCATCCGTCTAACTGTAGCACACAAGTGATCTGCAAATTCGGCCCTAATCTGATGTACGCAGGTGTTTAACAGTGCCTCTGCGTGGGTACGCAGAGCAGAAGAAGGCGAGCTGCGTGGGTACGCAGAGCAGAAACAAGCGAACTGCGTGGGTACGCAAAACATCAGTGGTTCAGGTGCGTATGCACAGTAAAAGTACGCGGCGCGATAGTGCATCTGGGTGCGTACTGTACGCAGCGCGACAGAAGTGGTCACGCAGTGTAGCAGAAGGAGCTCTGTGGGTATACGCAGAGAAGCAGAGGGTGAAGTGCGTAGCGATGCAGGCCAGAGAAAGGAAAACTGCGTATCTGTCTTAAGATCTTCTGTTGACTGAATTTTTCTGTTGATAAGGTGTTCTGGGTTCAGTTCTGTTATTGTTGATCTGGTTACTGCAGCT